>CM060900.1:534402845-534597845 GCA_030762935.1 Hymenopus coronatus | reverse complement strand
AAAAAACAGCTGATTCATAAAAGTTACTTATTAGGTATATACAAAATGTATAGTGTGTGTAGCAGACACCAACATACATTTACATGATATTTGTTGAGATTATTTGTAATAGCTTAGGGAAATTGGTATTTTAGAAAAGGGATACACTCTTGCATATTTCAGTCACCTATCTCCCCTTAAACTTTGTTTCCTCCCAAACTTTGTTTCAAACACTGTATACTGCCTCCGAAAAGCACATTAAAGTAAATGGCGATATAGCTTTTCGAAATAATGCTCCAATTCTGAGAAATAAATAAATAAAATTTGACAAACCAAGAGTTTTGGAGAGTGTAACAAGTAGTTTATATACACAAATAAAATTATTTCTAATATTGAGAAATGTATGACAGTCCTATTCGTAAACTTATTTGCTGTAAACTGGATTTTTTACGTAACTATATTAAAAATACATCACATGGCTCAAGTTTAGTAGAAAAATGAGTTTGAGATTAAAAAGTATTGTTTAAATAACCATATGCCTTGGAATTTTAGTAAACGGTAAAAATATCACAATTACTGAGTATAGTAATTATTATAAGTTTCAATAAAGTATATTACATACTGTGAATTTTTTAAATTGCATTAATGCATCACTTTAATATAGAGCAAGGGTGACTCAGACGTTTCATCTGGGACTGGCATTCGGGATAGCATGGATTCAATTTCCGCGGCCGGTCTCTTTGACACACAATTTTACGGCGTTTTCCCGTGTCATCAGGCGAGTGCTGGAGAAGTTTCTTCATTCCCAGGAAATTCCTGTCCCTTCATTTCATCTCCATTTCATTCCAACTGGTTTCTTTTAGGGTTATAAGTGTCGACGTCACTGCGGTGGTGGCTCCCTTCCGTGATGCTGAATGCGCTTTGGAAATACAGCTCTCGGCAGCGGGATGCCTTTGGAGTTGTATGTAGAACGTTGGAGTAAAGTCAGGCCTTCGGCGCGGGTTCCTAGCGCTCCTGGCGTTGAGATGGACAACTGCAAGGACTATGTTGGGAACCCACTACGGTGGCTCTTTTAATGTGGTAGTTTTCGACTGCCCCTTGTACACTCTCCATTCATTAAATCCTCCTGTGTTCTGACGCACTACACACACACGCACATACGGCCGCGCCGTGGCTGAGTGCTTAGATCATTTGCCTTTCACTTAGGCGGACCAGGTTTGAACACAAGCGACCGCATATGAGATTTGTGGTGGGCAAAGTGGCGCAGGGGAGGGTGTTCTCCAAGTTCTCCGGTTTCCCCGGCCATCGTATTCCACCGGTGTTTCATCTTCATTGCCTGCGGTGCCTATGTAGTAAAATCGGGCATTAAACACTACCAAAAATAACACACATGCACTCACGCAGTAATATGGTTAACGGTAGACTAAAAATGTTCTATCTCGCTTTTGTAAAATTGACCATTTTCATGGCGCATCATCTCAAAAGCTATTACATCTGGCATGGAGCAAAATGGCTCCATAGTGACACGGAACTGAAAGTTGCCCTTGCCTCATGCCACCGTTCATCTCCGAACGTCTGCTTCACTTGTGCTTCAGTGGCAAATACACCTTCGAACTCGGGACACCAATGTCAGCAACACTGGCAGAGGGAATTAGATTGAGTTGTTCCAATTTATTTACAACGTGCTTTACGGTTCAGCATTTAATATCCAAGTGCAGAAATAAAAGGCCACTGCACATCTTAAACAGCCTAGACGAGCAATGTTAATATGTTGCAGCAAAACAGCATATAAACCAATTGTGTGTTTTACTTCGGTTTGAAAGTATTATACAACTACAGAAGTACATAGCAATATATATATTTATATAAAGTAGTGTTCATAATATAAGAATCATGAATTCTTATTGGATGTTATTAACCTGAATCTAAGAATATCAATTTTCACCTCTGAGCCCTTCCAATATACCAGATCCTTGAAATTTAAGACAGGCAAAGTTTCAATCTCCTGAAATCCGTTACGTCAATATTTCTCTGTTTGCCCACTATATGCTGGCTATGTAAATCCGTGCTTCTTTCTGAAGGAAAATACAGCCTGGTGGAGCAGCTATATCCACTCCAAAACCACGAGCCTTGCCTGCTATTGCGAGGCAAGCAAGAAAAATAGTCTCGTCATGGTACAATATTAACTATCCACTTTAACTCATGCAAAATAAGGACGAAAGTTCTGGTAACTAATGGTCGAAGCTAAGAAAAAAACCGTACAATTAAGTGAAAGATGTGGCTCGCAAGAGAGCCTTCTTTACTGCGTAGAGCAAATAGGGAAAGTCTTGCTTAAAATATCTGTTTGGAGATTCCTAACGTGTTTCATTTACAGGACTTTATCTATTTACCCCCTCCCCCAAATATTTTTACAAAAGATGATTCTTTTATCTACGTCATGCTAATCGAGATAACATTAGCAGAAATAGCCTTATTATTACTTAGTTCCTTACAAGTAAGTCACTAAGGGAGTACACAATGCCAAAGCGAGTCAAATCTGACGCTATGTGGCAGACATTGAAATTATGGGAGCGTGCCGTGGCCGAGTGGTTAGACCGCTTCACTCTTACCTAGGCGGCCCGGGTTTGATCCCAGGGATTTGAGGTTGACAGACTGGCACATCAGTGGGTTTTCTCCATGTTCTCCGGTTTCCCCAACCATTGCATTCCACCGCTGCTCCATCTTAACCACATGTATCATCAGTGTCATCGGCTGCGGTGCTTATGTAGTAAAACCGGGCTTTAAACAATTGAAATTGTTTTAAAAAAGTAATTCCATGATCTTTCCATGCACAGGAGTAAAACAAAAGAAGAGATGAAACGAAAGACGACTTCTCGTTTGAAAAAGGACGTAGTTTATAATTGAAATCAATAGCAAAGAATGTCTCTGAAACGGTTAACTCTACAAAACGTGTATATGGTATGAATTGTGTGTTTTAACAAAGTCTACTATTCTTTTCCTTTTTCTTTTTTGTTTTCTTTGTTTTTATTTGGCGTAGCAGGTTTTTGTCTATCTCTAACTGCTAACCATTACTGGAGTCATCCAAATGAAGCAATTCCCAGAAAATTCAAGATATACCTGCATTTCATTTCCCATAAGAATATCTTAAACATATGGTGTATTAATCATAACAGTAAGAGCCATTTTTGAGAAAAAACAAAACTTTCAAAAATGTAGTCTGTAAAGTAAATTTGGAGTGAGGGATTTTCTTGAAAATTTTAGTGTCGCATTCTTTGAAAATACTTAACTTTCTAAAAGTTGCTTTCGCTGAGCTCTTGGAAAATAAATTTTCAGTGAAATGTCGGTATCGAACTTTAGGTGGAATACAATACCTTTTGTACCAACTAAGTAAACTAAGTAATTAAATAAGTTTTAGAAACAAGTCCGCATGATTGTGAAAAAAACTGAAAATACCAAACTATGTTTTTAGGTCCTCTATCTTCCGTAGTTAGAACTCTAAGGTGTTCACAACAATCGTATATCCAAATTACCCTTTACAAGGAGCATTTCTCCAATTGTTTAAAAATCATTGTAGTGCTTCATTAAAAATGCATGTAATAAAGATATTATTTGACATATTAATTGGACATCTTAGATATTCGAGGAAACGGGTGAAGTCTTCTTTATTCAGAAGAAATTGTAAATGACGTTGTGCAGCTATGAAATGCTGAGCTATAGTCACAAACTTAGACCTCTTCTAAATACACAGTATATTCCAAATCCTTTTTCTGTAACACGAGCCATGTCCGCTATATCATTTACTAAGCATTCGAATTGTTTCCATACTTTTGCATTCTTTTGAAGATCTTTCAATATTAAGTTGTTTTTCATGAATGCATGTAAACAATATGCAATTGTAAGTCCAGTATGAATTGTCTAGTGCTCAAACATATGATTATCCTTATTCCCTTTGCATATACCAGGTGGCCCAATTGCCCCGTATTTGGCATGTGCAGACGTCCCTTTGTGCATTAAAAGAGTTGCAGAACTCAACGGGGTTACTTCAAGTTAAAACCTCTTAGATAATTGCGAGCGCCGGTACCTCACTCACAGGTTTTAACTTGAATGGCTCCGTTGCGTTCTGCAACTCTTTTAACGCGTGAAGGTATATGTGAACACATCAAATGCGGGGCAGATAGGGCACCTGGTATAACAAATAGTGTAATATAGCTATAGAGTGCAAAATCAGAGCAGTTAAATGTTGGATGACAATCGTTCTCGGAAACCAAACTCTAATTAGGGCAGTCAGCTACCGTGAACAGTTGAGAGTGGAAGCTAACTTAACGTGGGCATCAAAATTAAAGAACGGTTTGGAAACCATTGCGACGGGGTACATTTGGATGGCAGGGCAGGCAAACAGAAGGAGTATTTGCAGAAAAATTAGGAACTGCCTCTGTGATATTGACAGACAGCAAATAATTGCGCAAAGCACGAACAAGGTTTTATTAGAAGTACGGTCTGAGGAAAATCGGAGAGGGGTATGGAGCAATACATTAAAACAGGTGCCAAACTCATTAGAGAGGGGCTCCCGTGGATTAGACTAGGAGAATGGCGGATGATGAAAACTACTGACGAAAACGGTATTAGAATCTGTCTCATTTGCAAGGAGGAAGAGTCGTGGACCCATATCTTGGCAAGACGTAGGGGTACGGAGGAATGGAGGGAAAAGCATTTACCGCAATCATTTACTATCGCGAATGAGGAGTTAGAAGCATGTTCGACGCTACTGGCAGACATGGAAGACGAGGACGGGCTAGGTAAATTTCTATTTAAAGCCAGCCAGCTGAGATCTGAGAAAGCTGATAATAGGGAAGAGGGGGAGATAAGAAGAGAAAAAAGTAATAATGCTTTACATATATATGTATACCTCCCGGTATTTCAATAAACTCACTAAGCCATTCACTCAGCTATTTATACAAACATTTATCTTCATTATTATGAAATGGATTATCGTAAGATTAGTTTGTACACCCACAAATAAATGAGAGAGGGTAGAGCAACCCATGTGTAGGTAATATATTTGTTCGGTGGTAAGATCAACACATTTTTACCGGCCCTGGCACATGTGTACAATGTACGTAGTAGGTAATGAAGGTATTGTATTCCACACAAAAATTCGATACCGATATTTCACCGAAAATACATGTTTTGTGGAACACTTGAATAAAAGAGCATTTTTAGAAAATGATCAGTATTTATGTATCTGTATCTGTGGACAGCATAACTCAAAAACGAAAAGTCGGTTAAATACCATTTTTTTTTCAATTTAATTTTAGTTCTTTCCAAGGTTGCGACGCGAAGATTATCTGGAAAATCCCGCATCGCAAACAACCCTTTATATAAACTCTTTCTTAGTAAGCATACCCTTCGCTTATGTAGGACAGACACACCCCTATGACTTACAAGTGCATATTTAAGATTCAGAAGCCTGTTGTGGAACTAACGGCACGAAACCACAGAATGGAGAATCTGGAACGAGTGGTGGGCCCGAGGAAGTGAGTGATATAAAATGCAAGCGAAATGGATGATGGGAAAAGTAATGATGGAGCAATTAGTGCAATGAGTGGCGGGGGAAACCCGAGGACCCGGAGAAAACTCGCCCAGACGTCGCTTCGTCCTCTACAAATCCCACCTGCGGGCGCTTGGGATCGAACTCGGTTAGACCACTCGAGGTGGTAGTCGAGTGGTCTAACCACCACTTTTACACATAATACTTTTCGCAAATATTCGATTTTATAAAAAAGGTTTCCATGATTTTGATGAAAATGCCGTATATTAGAGATGTTTACATAGCAAATAAAATGTGTACTCTGATTTTTTTTTTGGTCCTCATTTTGCATTACTGGTAAACCATAAGAGCTGGCAAAGAACCTGCTACATAAAAAGGTAGATCTCGCTAAATCACACAAGCTGTGTAGCATATAGCCTTATAGAGTAACCACATCAAAGATATTCCCTGTTGTTGGTTTCAGTTTTAAGATGCCTTCCTTTACTCCGACGGTAACCCTCGTCCGTTTTGTCGGTCTCCATTACGTAATGGTTACCATGCTCACTTCATATACCCAAGGTCGCGGGTTCAAATCCGGCGGAGGACGGGCGTAAGAACCCTTACCATGGCTTCCTTTGGAAACGAAGTAAAGCCTTTGATCCCGTGTCGTAGATTTACGGCCCGTAAAATACCCTCAATCCTAATAAAAAGGCCTCTGAGCAAAATTACTTGGTCTTTCACGCCCAGTATTGAATGGGACGCTGAGAACACAGCAGTTAAAGAGCATCCATAAATAAAACGCCATTTCATTTCATCTCTCATTTTTTATTCCTGCCCATGGAAAGAGAACCGAATTTCAATGACAATCGCATCGCGACAACTTTTAAAAGATTTAACTCTGGATTTATTCTAGTGCATTCCCTTATTATTTTCCTGCTTAAAAACAACTACGTAATAAGGTTATTTCTGGTAATATTTATCTTGTTAAGCATTATTTAATAAAACTATTTTTTGTAAGGATAGTTTGTTTGCAGAGGAGCTAGGGAAAGTCATGTGAATGGAACACATGATATTTTTCGTATCCTCACTCCATTTTCCCGCACCATCCCTCTCTCTAGGATTGGCATGAAACAAATTTCATGCAACGATCATGAATCGATCGAAACTCCATGTTCGTGGTGAAATGAAGTGGGAATTCAGGGATAGCCTCCCTTAATGAATTCTGTTCTGATTTATTAAATCAACTGGCGGTGAGCTAGTGTTGTAGAAGGTGGGTGGTTGTAATATGAGCTAGCTTTAGTGTTAAAATGCGCATCAGCCACAATATTTATGTCAAACGTTTCCATTGAGGTACATCGGGAAACGGGGACCACAGCCGTGCAGCTTGAAAACTTAGAAAGGCAAAGGAAACTAAATATGATCATGTAATAACAACCACAACCACCACCAATAATAATAATAATAATAATAATAATAATAATAATAATAATAATAATAATAATAATAATAAAATAACTATTATTATTAATATATTATTTTGGAGACGTCTTTGTTAGTGTGTGTGTGTGTGTTTGAGGTGTAGATACATACACAGGTGCATGTGTATATGTTAAAGGTATGGATACATTTAGGAATTTATGTATGCGTTACCGATATACATACATACATACATATGTAAGGGTTTATGTAGATGCAGAGATATAGATACATACATACGTGTATGTATACATATATACACATGTACATGTACGTGTTTGGGTAAATATAAATAGACGCCAAGCAAAGTTTTGGCTATTTTTTAGCAAGGTTGTGTCTCCAAAGTATTGAAGTTTTAGGGTAATTGATGTTAATAGACATTTACACCAATGAGAATCAATTACTGTGTTGGACATTAGAATAACACTAAGACGATTTTTATCTTGCACTAACGGATAGACGTAGCTATTTTTATTCACAATTTACGCAAGTTAGTTTAATGTTTTCTGAAAATGGATCTCAGATTGCGGTTTCCAATTATTTTTCCCTTCAGTATTATCGTAAAAATCAAGACCATGTATGGCAGTTAAATACCATAAACCCTGTAACGCTTATAAGTATAATAAAAGAAAATTTGTATTTTAAAAACTAAGCAAACAAATTGGTTAAGGTTAATACCATTTGAAATAGATTGGAAGTTGCATTCCATTAATATTGTTAAGTTTAAGATAATCCCGCACCACACGCGCATGCGCAGACTGTTGCATAGGAAATACATACATATAAGATCGTTCATCAGTCAGCATGTGGACATCACAGCAAAAAGCAAGAGTCAGTGAGGGTTTGTCAAGGACGCCATTACGTAGTTTGGCAGACGTAGGACAAAGAATTTATGTTACTGTCGACAATGTTATGCCACAGATGTTTCATCACGTTGAATACCTGTTAGACATTTTCCGTGGCACCAATGGCAGCTATGTTGAGGTTTAACAACCATAAGAAACCATAAGATAAAGAAAAAAACAGCTGATGTGTTCTCTTCACATGACATCCCTACATCTCTGCAACAAGTTATTGTTAATTAATTTATTCTTCCATTTACTTCATGCTAGTCGAGATAAGCATTAGCAAAATCGGCCGTATTACTTTTATATATGAATAGAAGGGAAATAAAATAATACACTAGGCTAAACCGACAGTCAAATGTTTTAAAATGAGGTTACTATGGGATTGAAATCCGTTTCTTTGCGTGGCCAGGAATTGGCAAGTTCCCGTATGAAAAAAGTTTAGCTGAAACTAATAATAAAAAATACCTCAAAAATGGTCAACTCCACTAAAAGAAACAACTTATGGCAGAAATTGTGTGTTTTAATGAGATCTACATTTTGTCTAATAACTTTTTGTGTATTTCTCATGGCTTACCACTTATGTAAAATTTAGAAAAATTCATCCAGAATAAAAAATTCAAGATTTACCTTTTAATAGCATGTAAATGTCTTAAATATAAGAGACTTTAATCAAAATTGTTACAGACATTTTTGAGAAAAACATAATTTTCGAAACGCTTGCATGTAAAGGGTAGTTGGTGGTTGGGGGATTTTCTTGAAAATCTTCGTGTCGCAAGATATTGAAATTAAATAAGACGTTTTTAGTTTACCGGACTTTTAGTTTTTGAGCTATGCTGCCCACAGACAAACACATGCTTTTTACGATTCAGGAGGTCTCAAAACACGTATTTCTGGTTAAATCTCTGTATAACATTTTTGTGTGCAATTCAATACCTTCTTTATACACTATGTACATAGTACGTGACGAGAAAGTAAAAAGTAGCTTTTATTATTTGTAGCAAGTAGTCTCATCTCTTGATTCGCATTTGTTCAGAAGTAATAACTATTTTTATTACACATGTAAGCAGAACAACCTGTAAATTTGCTATATAATGTACATCTTTAGTTCTGTGTAAATATGATCCAGACCGGGGTTGCAAAACTGATATTTTGCCAAGAAAAATTACTGATACGACGGTGTAATTCAAGAAAACAAAATATTCACAATGAAAAATGGCTGACAGGTATTCAATAAACAGTAAAAGGTAGGCAACAGAAAGGGACACTTGGCGCACTGCGACTATGCAGATCTGTGTGCCTAACCACAGGCAGATAGCACCCAGAGATTCTAACAGCTGAAGATCCGTCCCACAGAAACGACGTACAAGCCACCCAATGTCCTCGGGGAGTCATCTTTCCATTTACCATACATCCACACCATCTCCCCGCACTGCCATTCACTACGAATCAAGGCAGCACACCCGAAAGACGAGAGAGAAATAACTAAAGGAGAAACCATGAAAAGGAAATGGTGGTAAATAAGAAACCACCACAGCATTTGCCCAATGACCCAAGGGAAACCGTAAAAAGCCCAGGGTCGTGGTGGGCAGTTTGAACCGGGACCTCGCGAACACTGCTCGCATACGTTACCTCAGCGCCATCTCACTGGGACGCGTTCACCAAGTTACTCACACATTATATGAAACTCAGGACGTACATAATTACTTTCTCTACTATTGTAAAATGTGCATAGCAGGTAGAGAAGGTATTGTATTCCACCCAAAATTTGATACACAGATTTCTGTTAAAGTATATGTTTTGAGATCTCTTAAACCCCCTGCAAAAAACTTTATTAAAAAAATCTGAGTATGCGGGTATGTGTGTGTGTGTGTGTGTGTGTGCGACTGTGGAAAGGATAATTCAGAATCAAAAAGCCTGTTAAATACTAAAATATAACATGATACGACACGAAGATTTCCAAGAAAATACCCACACCCCAAACTACCCTTTACTTGGAATAAATTTCGAAAATTTTGATATTCTAAAATATGGCTCTCAAGGATTTTGATTTAAATACCTATATTAGAGATATCGATATGGCAAATAAAATAAAGCTCAAGAACTTCCTGGAATAGTCTATGAAGTCCTCTTCATTCTGAACGACTTTTGCATAACTGGTAAACTGTAGGAGATAGACAAAACCTTACTATACAAAAATGTAAATGTCGATAAAACAAACAAAATATACATTTTACATTTTTGTTTTAGAGTTCACCGTTTTCGAGATATTCCGGATTATTGGTTTCAATTTTAGTCTGTAAAACTTTTCTCAAACTGGAACACATATTTCTTTTCGCTTCTCGTTTGTTTATTCCTGGCAAGCAAAAATATTGTAACTCCAATTGTTTCACATAGCGACTGGTCTTTAAAGACAAGCCTATTGCTTTAGCCTGTGCAGTTTCTTATTTCCCTTCTACTAACAAGGAAGCTAGTAATAAGACTAACACTGCTTATATTTATCTTGATTAGCATGAAGTAGATAACAGATTAATGTTCTGAATAAAAGGTTTATTTACCGAACAGCTAGAGGACATCATGTAAATGGAATACATTAGATTTCTTTCCCTTCTACTTAAAAGAAACCAAGTAATAAGGACAATTTCTGATAAAGTTTATTTCGATTATCATGAAGTACATACAAGAATAAGCTTTTTAATAATAATTTATTACAGAGATGTAGAGAAAATCATGTACTCAAGTGTAATTATTTTGCGAGCTATGTATTTGCGTTAGCTGAAGGAAATTTGGTGCACTTTGAAGACAGGAAGTGAGCTTCCGGTCGTATGAGGAACAGTGTATATTGTTACTATAGGGATTAATTAAACAACTTTGTTATAAAGACCATGACAAGAAGTTGCTGACCTAATTGGCCTGGCTACACAAGCAGATTTAACACGTTTCTTACACAAGCTTTAACAAGTTAATAACCTCTCCAAATAACGCGGTGGAGCCTTCTGAAGATGTTAACAAAACCGATAACGGCTGCTGTCTCGCTTCGGCAATTCCCAACATGTTATTTAAACATGAAAGTTTGGCATGGAGCAGATAAACAGCGTTTTTGTATCTCTTGTCATGTTGGGGGATGTATAAGGTTAACCAGCATCAAATAACACGCTCCTCGCGAGGCTATTGCAAACACAGCGTTTACACTAATGTACAACGTACATAGTAGGTAGAGAAAGTATTGTATTCAACTTAATAACTGGATACGAAGGTTTCACAGGAAATACCTGTTTTGAGGCCTCCTAAATCAACAAGATTTTTCTTAAAAACAAGGTCCAAGTATGTGTGCCTGTGGAAAGCATAACTAAAACATGTGATGAGACCCATTCACATAGCCTTCTCTTGCTGTTTCACAAACTAATTTGTCTCTCAAAAGATTATTGGCCGCCTGGGTAGTGTCGTAGTAGCATGTCTGCCTCACATTCAACAGGTCGCGAGTTCCAATCTCGCGTAGGGCGAGTTACCCGGATAAGGTTTTATACGGGATTTCCTCTTATCCTGAGAAGGCAAATGTCGAGTAACTTTAAGATCCAAGGACCCCAAGATCATTTGAGCATCATTTTCCTAATTTCATTTATCGTCAGATATGACCAATCAGGCTAAAGGACGTTAAACTAGAAAAAGATTAGCTTATTGCTTCCTTCCTTGTAAATAGAAGGGAAATAAAGGAATAAATTAGCTTAAAACGATAGTCAAATCCTTCAAAAGCTGTTCGCTATGTGAAACAATTGAGGTTCACTTTGCTTTGCATGGTTCCGTTTGATAAGAGTTAATTAGTTTAAAATTGAAATCAATAAAAATGAATTTCTAGGAAACGGTCAACTCTATAAGAAAACTGTAGGTGTATGCCATAAATTGTGCATTTTAACGAGATCTACTTTTTGTGTTAAGTTTTTGTCTATCTCTTACGGTTTGCCAATTATACAAAATTAAGCAAAACTTATCCAGAACAAACAGGTCTTCAGAGGCTATTCTAAGTTTGGTATTTAACCGACTTTTCGTTTGGGGCTATGCTGCCAACAGGTACACACACAGACAGACAGAGAGAGAGAGACACACACACACACACATGTACCTTTTTCTAAAAATGCCCTTTTGGACTCAGGGGGTCTCAAAACATATATTTCTGGTGAAATCTCGGCATCGAATTTTTGGGTGCAATGCAACGCCTTCTCTATACACGTAGTACGTTAGCGAAAAAGTTAAAAAGTATGACGAGAAAAAATTCAAAATGTTATTAGTACATTAAATACGTTTAATTCTGCACAGGAAGCAGATGTCAAACATTTGATACTTAGTTTTAATCACAGTTTGTGGAACATTCAGTAACAATTTCAGCCTCATTACAGGAGGAGATATATTTTGAAAACACGCTTTTTTAAACACAAAAATATCTGTAACAAAACTGTTAAAGCTACAGAGCTGAAACTTAAATGACTTTATACACAAGTCATGTAGCATGCATGTATAAAACCTTTTGCTCCTAGTTTTGAGTTAGATCTCAAACACATTCACCGCTTTAACACTTTTGTACGAGATTGTCTCGCTGAAATGTCCCTCAAGTGGACAGCTTTAGGACAAGGATTGGAAAAGGCTATAAAAACCAGCGCATAATTATATCAATTTCGTAGTTGGCTTATCCTCCCCGTATTTGGTACTGACACCCCCCCCCAAGGACTTACAAGCGTATGCCTAGGAGTCAGAAGCCTGTCGGGGAAACCAACGGCTCGAAACCATAGAATGGAGAACCTGGGTCGAGTGGTCGGCCCGTAGCCAGACATGAGCGTGAGGAAGTGGATGATATGAAATCCAAGCGAAATGGATGATAGGAAAGGTGATGATTGAGCAATTTGTGGAATGAGTGGCGGGGGAAACCGGAGGACCTGGAGAAAACACGCCCAGACGCCGCTTCGTCTACCGAAATCCCACATGTGGGCGCTTGGGATCGAACGCCTAGATGGGAGGCGAGCGGTCTAACCACTCATCCACTCTTATATTAACTTAACTGTTTAAAACTAATCAATGTCCATTAACAAAATTAAATCATACCTTATATTACACTCACTGTGCAGTGATTTGGGAAACATTTTCAAACGTCTAGTTGTATTTTGAGGGACAAGATTGAGTTTGAATATAGGAAATAAACAAAAAACGGAGCCTGAGAAAAAAGGGTTTAAAGTTTGACACACAAAGTCATTTAACCAGCGCAACGCTTTAAAATTTTACCCAAAACTGTGCTGTGAACTTTAAACTATGGTGCATTTCTTGCAAAACAAATTAAAAATCGCTAAAAAAAGAAGAAGAAAGAAACTTTACTGCTTCGTTAAAAGAGGACCTAAGTTCATATTATTTGACAGAGCACCTCTGATACGAAACACGAAATTAACAATGATTACAGGGATCGTCTTTGCCGAAGATGTAATCGGAATACGCGTACTGACTGCCATTAAGCTCCCGTTAGCAAAGCTCGTATCAGAAACTAGAGAGCTCTGTAACGGCGGCTGTAGCCTGTAGATCGTGTACCGTGTTCGAATTTCCACTTGCCTTGAGAGGGTGGCCAGTGATTCTTCTCATCGACTCGGGAATTCAGCGAAAAGATCATATTGCAGAGAGTAATTACTTATCTATATTTATTTAACCTCGGTGATCAATACTGTTATCCGTCATGACCTTGGCAGCGAGTTAGCGGTTCAGTAAATAATTCCAGGTACACCGAGATGTCCATTTCACACAAGAATATTCCTGATGTCACTATATGGCAGGGAACAAAGAGATGGGGATAGTGACATAGAACACTCCAGGACCGCTGATTGGCGGGGCCAAGTTCATATTTGATATGGTACAGTAACAGTCCTTAAGAAGTACAGCAAAGTAACCATTATCTGTTCAGCCTTAAGCTGATCCTCGCCAAAACAAAACCCTGGCGACCAGCGCATCGTTATAATGCAGACTTCCACCATTCGCGACAGAAATGCTGTCATACTTTCACGACCACGTGGCGCGTACACGCGGCATATTGTAATGTAAAACGAACAGAGCCCTTATTCCGACAACTTAAACAGTGAATGAAATATTCTGTTAGGGATAATGTGGTTAATGTTGATAGTCATAACAACATAAATGGCTGCATATGTAATAATTAACTCTTAAAAATCACGAGTGAAAAAAAAAATGTATGCGATAACTTACATTCATTCGGTCTCCGAAGCGGCTCTATTCCCTCTAGATCATAATTTTCGTCTGAGCTGTTTGTGCTGCTGCTCTCCACTCCAAGGTTGATAACCAGGTTAGCAGCAACGGTATCACTTAAATTGTCCATTTTCCAAACAACGCTTCGTCCTTATATTTTAAAAAAGAATTTGTGCACAACTACACGAATTGCATTCTTCACAAAATTGTTTCATTCTTGCATTGCGTATTTCACACGCTGTCTTTTTTCCCCAAGGATGACCATATTTTCCGTTTCAGATTTTTCTTTGCGAGCACTGTTTAAATTTGTGTCCGAAACACTGGTAAACTCAGAAGTTAATTTCACCACATCCGTTATGGGAAGTGTTTGGTATGTAATACAAAACTTACAATGAACATTCAACCCATAGTCTTTTCACCAAAAATTAACGCTTTACCGGCCTTATGCTTTATGTAACTCAACGGAGATGCAAGAGGAAACTCACGGCGACCGTCCTCCATGATTCGAAATAGTAATAACCAGCAACCATTACTGTGTAAACCAGGTGACTCATACGAATTGCATTTTGGGACCTGTAGCTAGGTTTAACGGTACGAATGGGCGTCAAGTTAACTCTTACGTATTTGTGTAGAATATTTACGATTTAAGAATAAATTAATTCTGTAATTTAGATTGTTTGCATAAAATTGCATTTTGCGTGCACTGCTTATGTGTTGTATTGCGGTGCACTGGCCACGTGCATCCGTTTTGGCGCGGATCAACCTAAGAGTGAATAGAAATTAGTTTTCGACACCTGGTGAACTGTGTTGCACGAATTGGTTTCGGGGAAGGAAACTTACAGGGATGTTTGTATTCATTTCCCTGCATCCTACACATCCCCACAGATGTGTCCTACGCTCCTGAATGCTGAAAACAATGTTTACAATGTATTATTTTTGTTTAATAATTCGATTAGTTTTGTATTACCATAGAAACATAAGTGGTATTTCTGTAACATAGACCATTCTCAGAACAAAATTGGTACCGTGGAGAAAGTTGATTCAAATGTATTTGTTTACCGTGCGGAGTCACTTCTGATATTTAAGACTCTTTAGCATGAACATGTCATCAAGGTTGCCAACTTGACGAATATTCCATCAAAATTAACGGATTTTCAAGTTGTAAGACGGGCAAGATTTAGTTTTGACGGATGAGGGATTGTTTGACAGATATTATTAGAAATTATTAATTAATATTGTATTGGTTTTCTTTAGAAAAACTGTCTCAGATGTATATTTTGTGTACCTGCAATATGTAATATGTATTAAATATATATTAAAATACAGGCTGTATATAAATGAATATCGGGGTTTTAACTCTTTATAATATCTATTACATTCAACTTAGTTATGAATGATATGTCAAATGAAAAAGCAACTCAAACAGTTTTACCAAGAAGCTTATAAATGTTCAATGTGACTACCCTTTGTCACATGGCACACATCAAGTCTATAGCCGAGTTCTTCCCATACGTTGATAAGCGTGTATTCAGTAATTGTAGCAACACCTGCTTCAATCCGGTTTCTTAATTCAGGGAGGTCAGCTGGTAGCGGAGACACGTACACACGATCCTTGATGAAGCCCCAAAGGTAAAAATCGCATGGCGTTAGGTCAGGAGAACGCGGAGGCCATGCATAGCAACCCCTGTCATTGGGGCCCTTGCGGCCTCTCCAGCGCTCGGGTACAGTGACGTTCAACCAATCGCGTACTTCGTAATACCAGTGAGGTGGCGCACCATCCTGCTGGAAAATGAAGCTCTCTGGCTCATTTTCTTCCAACTGAGGGAAGAGCTATTGCTCTAGTGTATCAAGGTAAGAAGTGCCAGTTACAGTAGGTTCACCAAAAATGAAAGGCCCAAAAACTTTTCGCCGGGATACGGCAAAAAAACATTCACTTTAGGGGAATCTCGTTGCATTTGTACCATCTCGTGAGGATTTTCTGAGCCCCAGATGCGCATATTATGAGAGTTAACATGTCCTCCAAGGTGAAAGGTCAATTCATCACTGAAGGCAACACGATCCACAAAATCGTCATGAAACAACATGTCGTTTGCGAATTTGGCACGCAATCCGTGGTCTGTCGGCTTTAGAGCCTGTAATAACTGTAAACGGTAAGGACGTAGCTGTAAGCGTTTTCTTACAACTTTCCAAACAGTCGACACAGGAACTTGTAATTCACGACTAGCCTTCCGGACTGATTTCTTTGGGCTACGAGTGAACGACTCTCTCACTCGCTCAACAGTCTCTTCACTTACTCCTGGTCGTCCCGTGCTCTTCCCTTTACAAAGGCAGCCGGTATCTTCAAACTGATTATACCATCTACGAATGTTTTTATCACTAGGAGGATCACAACCGAACTTACTACGGAACGCACGTTGCACAGTAACTACATATTCGGTCTTTGCAAACTGCAAAACACAAAACGCTTTCTGTTTACTAGTCGCCATGTTTGCTACTACCGCTGTCTAGCGGATTGCGGCAGAAACATTGCACGCACATGCGCACTTGTGCCAACAAACAAAACTGTTTGAGTTGCTTTTTCATTTGACATATCATTTATAACTGTAAGTTGAACGTAATAAATAGTATAAAGAGTTAAAACCCCGATATTCATTTATGTACACCCTGTATATATAATATGTTGAATTAAATACATGTAAGCGAAAACTGAATTTAAATGCACTCATTTTCTGTCCTCCGAGAAGTTGCTCTTACATTGTTTGTAGCTAATCAATGTGTAAACAGATCTCTTGATCATCTTTCAGATCCAACCAAAATATTTATCCAAAGTGCTAATCTTGAGTTTTAATTTAATTCTTTTACTTATAAGAAAATACAGAAATTTCTAATCTTGACGGATCTTTGGTGTTGGACTGACGGAAAAAATAATCATGTGTTGGCAACACTGTATGTCACAAGCCCAGAATCTAATATCAAGTCAGTATCATCACGAGAAGATTAAATTAAATAAAACCGATGCAAATGTTGAGAACTGGCGAGAGGCAAATGAACACTTATTGTTTCGCAATGTTTAGTTGCTAGCAATGTCTTACTTGATTTATTGTCTAGAAGTTAAGATCTCTGTAACTAGCGTTGCAAAACTTATGTGCACACTGCAGCGCCAAACGCGTGGCGAGTTCAGTAATGATCATTCCAGTCCGAGGCAAGAATGTAGTAGATATGTGGTCTCACTTCTACTTACACTTATGGCAGCAATACCAACTTTGCTATACATATTCTGGCTAGAATGATGCGTGGAAGTCGCTAAAAGAATCGCGACAAAATGTCATTCAATTCCATGAACTTATGAAAAAGATACATTCAACTTAAACAAGCGGAACTGGACTGACTATCGCTGGAGCAGGAAGAGGAAGAATTCCTACTGGCGCCCGCCCCCTACCCCCGCCCTAAACTATGCTTTACAAGGAAAATGTTCATTTTCTCAAAAGTAGCCTTAACATTTTTGATCCATAGCCTCTGGAATCATCATTCCGAAAGACGTTTGCATAACTAGTAAACCGTAAGAAATAGACAAAATCTCTCAAAAATGTATACCGTTAAAGCACACAATTTATGTCAAATACTCTTCTTTGTGGAGTTAACTATTTCCAAAATATTCCTGGTTATGTTTTGAATTTTCAAACTTATGTTTTTCTTAAGATTTTTCTCCTGGTAATGAAATGGAAGAACATTTAAATTTAAGGCACTTGACTACCGATTTAAAATCAGTTCTCTAAAATATATTTATCCCAATTAGCATGAAGTAGATAGAACAGAAACACTGTTCTAAAATAATTCACAAAAAATAGGTGGAGAAAATAGCATTCGATTTTTTTTTTTTTTTTTTTTTTTTTACTTCGAACATTACAGATACTCAGTTTTAACGCACTACTCTTAAGGTGTTATAATTGAAACCGAAAATGAGCCGAGTATGAGAACTTGCAGGTTGGAAACATAAGGCAAAGCTGCAGAATTAGGACGTTGGCCGAAATGTTTATAACCAATCCCAAGTGTATCCCACCTTTCCCATTCATTCCTGTTTTTGTAGCGTTTGAACGCCCGCTTTTACTATATAGGCACCGCAGGCGATGACGCTGATGACAGATGGAATGAAGATGGAGCACTGTTGGAATTTGATGGTGGGGGAAATCGGAGAACCCGGAGAAAACCCGCCCCTGCACCGCTTTGTCCACCACAAATTTCACATGCAGTCGCTTATGATCGAACCCAGGCCAGTAGTCTAACCACGGCCCAGATCATTCCTGTGGTATGAGCTGGTGGAAAAACAGTAAAACTCCCTTTGTACGATCCTGTAATCCCGGCACCACTATATGCAGCGGATCCTACAAGCTCTGTTTCCATCACTTTTAAAACGGCAATTTTAGCTACCTATGTGAATAATAAATGAGCCTCATTCTTTATGAACATTTTCATTCAAAAATTATTTATACTGAATCAAAATTGAATACGAATTAGGTATCCAATACCAGGGATGAATATGAAGGGGCCAGTTTTCAAATGGGTTTTTTTCGGTTGTAGCTTTTCCATCATTTTTCAGCACTTACAACGCTTCTTATAGTGGAAGCTGTCACTGCGAAATGTTGCACGTAGTTTCCCCAATAAATGTTTAACAAAACTTTCTAAGCAATACCTAATGGAGTACTATCAACAACAACACATTTTGATAAACATAGGTTTTTTTTTTTTTAAAAAAATAGAAGCTTAGAAATTTGTTTACAATAAAATTGTTTTATAAGACAATGAAGAACATAAAACTGCAATTTTATAAACAAAGTATTAAAACATGTAATCGTAAGGAGCAATTTAGAAAACATACTTATATTTTTCTTAAAAAGTACATATTTCATAAAACACTTGACATATTGGTGGGAAATTTTGCTGAAGCATTTATTTATAGATACAAATATCTGGTAAAAGGTAGTTAGAGTGCTCGACCCCCACCTAGAAGTCACGGGTTCGATCCTAAGCGCCCACATGTGGGATTTGTGATGAATGAAGCGATATCTACGGTCGTCAGGTTTCCCCAGCCACTCATTCCACCTAGTGCTCCATCATCAGCTTTCCTATCTTCCATCTCGCTTCCATTTCATATAATCCACTTCCTCATGCTCATGCCTGGCTACGGGCCAACGACTCATTCCAGGTTCTCCATTCTGTGGTTTCGTGCCGTTGGCTCGCCGACAGCTTTTGACTGCTAGGCATCAGCTTTTAGGTCCCAGAGGGCTGTCAGTCCTAAATGCGGGGAGGGTAAACCGACTACGAAAAAAAATGTGATAAACGCTTTAGAAGACTCAGGTGCATACTTTAGATTTTTGGAAAACTCGCATATAGATCCCTTAAATACAAACCTTGCATTTCTTTCTATATTTCGCAAAAGTGCCTCTAACGATTTTGATTAAACTGTTAGCTTTTAATACATTGATATAGAGAAAAAAATATAAACCTGGAATTTTCTATGATATGCCATCTATTCTGATTGGATTTTACATAATTTTGAACAACCAGGGGCCAGTAGGAATGCAAAAACTTATTCAGATGAAACGCAGAGCTCATTGAAACAAACTTGCAGACTGTGTCATTTTTACTTTATCTTCTGCTTAGATAAATTAGACAAGTGGTTGCATTCCATTAAAATATTTAATACTGGTATTCAGCGGAAATATACGTTTAGAGACCCTCTACATTTTAGGGACAAAAATGTCCCTCTATATATGTATATATGTGTGTGTGTGTGTGTGTCTGAAAACAACATAACTGTAAAACGAAACTTCGGTTAAATATTAAACATCGTGTGTGAAAATGTTGATGAAAATCTCCCATTCTAAACAACCTTTACATGGAAAAATGTTGAAATGTTGAAATGCTCGATTTTCTCAAAAACGCTTAGAGTGTTTTTTATTAAAGTACCATAAAAAACAGAAGCATAGCTTTAATTTTCTTGGAATAGACTGCCAAGTCGGGATAAAGGTTGTATAACCGTGTACAATAATGACTTTCAAATTAGAATGTTGCTGGCATTCAGAATCATTCTTATGAGGTAAATTATAGCCAGAAAGTGTTACCACAATTCAGCATTTAGTCTTTTACCATACACTTGAGCTAATTTAGCTCTTAATGGGCTACTTTAGCCCAATTTTAGAACATGGAATTTTATAAATATATTCAAATTTGAATTTATTGCTCTTGCTTGTTGAACTGATTTTCTCATATTACATAGTGGTGCTCAACATTTACAGAAATATATTTATTTTGGGATTATGACAATTTCACACCATAGTCTTAAAAATATCAGATTTATTCAAATTGGCTCGCCATTATATAAAAGTATTATTTATTATATTTCATATTGGATCCAGTATTAAATAGAAACTATAATTCTTAACTACAATTTTCATTTTTTGTGCATCCAAGATGAAAAATAACACATTATTACCTACTCTCAAAGAATGGGGGGGTGGTATTTTTATGATTAAGGTAATAATGCTTGCTCACAATATTGTATGTCAATCCTAAAATTTCTAATTTCCCAAAATTTGAGCCCCTCTATGTAATATGAGAGCAATAATTCCGATTTTCCCAGTGAATACAACATAAAATAAAAAATATATGTACATAGCTGTAAAATAATATACTTTCCAAAGTTGGGTCAAAGTGGCCAAATAGCTCAAGTCTATGTAACTTATCAGATAAGAATGATCCTGAATGCGAAATTCAAATTTGAAAGTTAACTAAACAAAAAAGTGTCCAGAATTTATACCATTACTGTAGCTATAACTAGCAAATGTTAAGCTATAAATAAAACGTACTACATAATTTATGTAAAATAGTTTGTTTGATGTTGTTGTTGTTTTTTTTTTTTTTTGTTTTGTTTGCCAGAAGACATTTTCGAGACATCCGTTATTAATGCTTTGAGCTTTTCACTAATTTTGCCATTCTTTCAAAGTCCTGTTGGATTTTTATAGTCTCTCGTGATTGCATGGAAACTGTATGGAGTTTTAAACCCAGCAGTTCTAAACATTTGACTGTCGCTGTTCACTTTTTAATTTCTCGACCACATATGTACAAAACACGTAATAGGTAGAGCAGATATTATATTCCAACCAAAAATGCCATACCGATATTTTGTAGGAAATTGTTTTGAAACCTCTCAACGGAAAAGAAAAGAAAAACACATTTTTAGAAAAAAAAAGTGTGTGTGGGGTGTGTGTGTCTGTGAGCAGCATAACAAAAAGAAATCCTTTAAATACTAAACTTGTGTATTTAATTTAGGCATTTTCCAAGATGCGACACCCAGCGTTTCAGGGAAAATATTGCAACTATCCTTTATATGGAACATTGTTTGAAAAATCAGAATTTTTGAAAAATGACTATTTTGATTAAAATTCCATATGTTTAAGATATTGTTATGAGAAATGAAATGTATATGTTGAACTCTTTACTCTGGATAACTTTTGGATACACTGGTAAGGCATATATAAAACATATAAATCTCGTTAAAACGCGCGATTTATGTCATGTACGCTTTTTTTTGTAGAGTTAACCATTTCCGAGATATTCTCTCTTATGGATTAATTTTAAACCTTTCACATCTCTTTACTCCTGGCCATGCGAACTTGCGAAATAAACCGAATTTCAATTGCAATCGCATAACGGTAGAATTAAAACATTTTACTACAGCTTTATCTTGGTGTATTTCCTTACTTCTGTCCTACTTACAAGGAAGCAATAAATAAGATAAAATCTGCTAATATTTACCTCTAGATTGGCATCATGTAAATAAGCGAATAATAAGAGAATGCAGAACAGATAAGGAAAGTCATGTGAATGGAACACAACCGATTCTAATCTATAGCAAAATGAGTATTGTAGCTGTTTTTATGAAGGCGAATTTCAATTAAAATGAAATATGTGGAAACAAGAGTGTTCGGCCTACTGGATGACGAACGGTACCTATAACGCCAGGAAAATCTGTAATTGCATACATTCTTGTATCACTATAACCAAAAGGGAGAGATTGCTTTGTTAGTTTTTCACCAATGTGTACACCTTTCGTTTAGTCATAGCGAAAAATATGAAGTGAAATGAAATGCAGTTTTATTTATGGCCGCTCTTTAAACACTGTAGTTCTTAGCGTCCCATTCTATACTGGGTGTGATGGACCGCCTAAATTTGCTCAGAGACCTTTTTATGAGGCTTAAGGTTCTTTTACGTGCCGTAAATCTACGACACGGGGCCAACGGCTTTATTTCCCTTCTGAAGGATGCCGCATCGCCCTCCACCAGGTTTGAACCCGCGACCTTGGGTATATGAAGCTAACATGGTTATCATTACATCACGGAGGGCGACGAAAAATATGAAGGTTACCAATAACTGTTGAATCGATAAGTGTCCGACTTCAGTTCGTGGAGTACAGTCTCAACCCGGTAGCCAAGGTCGTCTTCGCGAAGGGGTCGCTGTTTCGAATCCCGACATGGGTATGGACGTTTTAGTGTTTTGTGTTTCTGTGTTTGTATACTTTCTCAGTTAATTCTATCCTTCTTGATGGCCAAATAGGTTATGCCTGAAAAAAGGATTGTTTCAATGTTTTCATTTTTTTTTTTTTTTTGTTAATCTGGTACTGCGTCTTCCTCCATGATCTAGGGGTACCATATTAAACCTCGGGTTCTCAAGGTCGCGGGCTCAAACCCTGCGAATAGTAATGAATTTTTTCGTTGGTAAAAATCCTTGGCATGTTTTCCTTTGGAAAGGAAGTGAAACCGTTTGTCCTGTGTCGTAGGTTTCCTTCGAACTTGACAAATTGGCCTCTGAGCAAACCTAAGTGTCTCTCAAGCCCAACATGAAATAGGACGCCGAGATCACAGCAGTAAAAGAGCGTCCATAAATACAACTTAACTTCTGGTACGAGTAACAAATTGTACATCATTAATTCGGTGTACAGGGTTGTTTCTTACCTCAACAATAGGTTCTGTTTTCAATAAATATCTTGATGAACATTAAAATATCGAAAATATTAATTGTTCGCTTACTGGAGTGAAACTAAATGCGATGGCATTTATCAAGATCTGGAGTACGTATAGAACATTTAAACTAGAATTGGCTCATCATCAGCGATGTGAAGGAAGGCAAATGCAGTCGAGAATTCGGCAGTCAACATTGGTGAACAGAATTGTTGATTATTAGATAGCATTAGATAGGTACCTTTGTGCTCAGTATTAAAACGCAACTATTTATAGAACAATTACATATTGTGAGGCAGAGGCTATAGCCTAAACTTATCATAAGTTCCGCGTCCGGCAGTCAGAGAGATAAACAGCGATAAGTAGATGTAGGAGCACCATCGCCCAGCGTAAACAGCAGAGCCACTACCGGCAGGGATGTTTCCCCTTTTCTTCGTTTCAGGAACGTTGTGGAACTGTGTCAGAGATTTCTTCAGCTTCTATATAAGCAAGCGTTCTCGCGAGTGTGCCAGTCAAATGAGTGTGTTACTGTTACGAATACATATGCTGATCTCTGAGGTAAATTGTGGCGCGCGGTGAGTGCTGTTATTGCAGGGGAATTGATAAGTCTACAGCGAGCGAACCATCCACAAAAAACAGGCTGCGGCACGCGTACTTTAACATACTGCTAGATTGTGAAGAAAGTGGATCGACAGTAAAAATTTGAACACGGTCTCATTAGAGAAGTGGGGTGAGCTTTAAGTGAAGTGACACTAGGTTATATTAGTGAAACAACGTGACAATTATGTGAAGCGACAATAAGAATTTGAACTAGTTGACATTATTGAAGTGACGTGAGAACCAAGTGAAGGGAACATTTGAACTAGTTTACATTGGTGAGGTGACACGAGAGATAAGTAAAACAACAGTGAGTATTTGAACTAGAATCGTTAGTGAAGTGATATGAGAACTAAGTGAAGCAACAGTGAACATTTGCACTAGATTCGTTAGTGAAGTGACAGTGAAAACTTGCACTACATTGCATTAGCAAAGTGACATGAGAACTAAATGAAGTGAACGTGAAAATTTGAACTAAATTACCTTAGTAAGGTGAGTGAGAAATAAGTGACGTGATAGTAAAAATTTGAACTGGATTAAATTAGTGAAGCGATGTGAGAACTAAGTGAAGTGGCAGTGAAAATTCCATCTAAATTATATTAATGAAGTGACGGTGAACATTTGAACTGAATTAAATTAGTGAAGCGATGTGAGAGCTAAGTGCAGTGACAGAGAAAATTTGAACTGGATTACATTAGTGAAGTGACCGACAATTAAGTGAAGTGACGGTGAAAATTTTGACTGGATCACATTAGTGAAGTGACGTGAGTGCTAAATGAAGCGACAGTGAAAATTTGAACTGGATTACATTAGTGAAGTGATACGACAATTAAGTGAAGTGACGGTGAAAAATTTGACTGGATCACATTAGTGAAGTGACGTGAGTGCTAAATGAAGTGACAGTGAAAATTTGAACTGGATTATACTAATGAAGCATGTGAGAGCTAAGTGAAGTGACAGCGAAAATTTGAACTAGAATATATTAGTGAAGTAACATGAGAGTTAAGTGAAGTGACAGCGAAAATTTGAACTAGGTTATATTAGTGAAGTAACATGAGAGTTAAGTGAAGTGACAGCGAACATTTGAACTAGATTATATTAGTGAAGTAACATGAGAGTTAAGTGAAGTGACAGCGAAAATTTGAACTAGATTACATTAGTGAAGTAACATGAGAGCTAAGTGAAGTGAAAGTGAAAATTTGTACTAAATCACCTTAGTGAAGTGATTTGATAATTAAGTGAAGCGACAATGAAGATTTGAAACCACATCATATTAACGAAGTAATAATGTACTTTTTGTGCGACGACGGTTATAAACTGGACGAAATCACAATATCACTCTATAACTTGCGCTATTAATATGCAAAAGCCTTATGGTTTTTAGTTATTACTGACCATATATATAAACGATGAAACTATAGTTACTCTTCAGTGTTCTGATACATGATAAATGATATTTGATGTGCTATGGAGCTTCCTGTTGGCTAACGCTGATTTTGGCATATCTAAAGCAGTCTTGCACTCAAAAGCCAATACATTTAATTCGCAATGCCTGAATGGGTTTGCATCGAATAATGAATCACGTTTCCCAACTGTTCGACGTCAATATCGATAACAATCGCTTATTTATACGCGGAGTATTGCCAAGTGGAAGCTGCATTACAAAATAATTAGGACAATCAAAATGCGCACATATGTTCTAGTGCAGGATATATGAGTAAATAAGCATTTAAACAGATCTAGAAGGCACTTGTACGTATTTCCAAAATGATAGGGCACGGCATCCAAAATGTATAATGTTGAAACAACATTAGGACTTGGGTTGTTTGTATTCAACTACGTTGTTTACCTCAGTCCTGTAAGAGGTAGTTTATGTAAATCCAACCTCCTGAGTTACAACAGTTCTCCATTTAAGGAAGTGCATCCTGAAATTTGGTGAATTAGTACAAATATCTGTATCAGCGTGTAAGAAAGACGTGGTGATCCAGTATTTGCAGTTTAATCGCTATTTTCTTAAGTTATGAGGAAAATTTCACGATATTTTATGATGGCTATTGTTCTGTCTCTCTTCCTTTCTCTCTTTCTCTGTCTCTTTCTCTCTCTCTCTCTCTCCGTCTCTCTCTCTCAGACGTTCGGTGTTTACGAAACAGGTCATACGGTCGACGCTCTTCTGCTCTTTGCCCTGCGCGACTATAGGTGGTATGATGTATGTAAACACAGCAGGGACATATCTCAGAGCCGTTCAAAGTACATTAGACCCTGAAATTTGTGTTTTATTTATGATAATATTGTTATTAAGCGGACAAAAGGAGATGCGCTTATATATTGTAGATATTGTTCTTTACTAAATATCAATCTATTTACGCTTATTCTCCTACCGCCTGTTTTCTGGTTGTTAATGCCACAGTCAATTGTTATGGTCATATCAGCGCCGCCGGTGTGCCGGAATTTAGTCCAGGAGTTCTTTAACATGCAAGCAAATCTACTGATAGCAGACTTAAACAACATCAATCTGGACCGGGTTTGAACCCCGGGCCTTAAGTTCAAAGGATCAGCGCCTAGACAACTGGGCTACCCAAACCTGAAATGTATACCAGAGATTACAAACACACAAAGTATTGTTACATCGCGTTAAGCTTGCATGCTTATTGTCCGAGTTTGTGTCCTAATACGCCTCTGTAACAAATTATTGTTAGCACTTTATGCTAATCGAGATGAACATTAGCAGAAAGGGTCTTATTAATGCTTCCCTGTAAGTAGAAGGCAAATACGAGAATACACTAGGCTAAACCGACAGGCAAATGTTTTAAATTAAGTTTGCTATGGGATTGAAATACGTTTCTTTGCATGGCCAGGAGTTAACAAGTTTCTGTACGAGAAAAGTATTTTAAAACTGAAACCAATAACTTTCTATGTAAAGAGCAGTTGGAGGTGGGAGAATTCATGTGCCACCCTTGGCAGATAGTGAACTAAAGTAACAAGTTTGACATTTTACACACTTTTCGTTTTTCAGCTTTGCTGCACATAAGACACATACGGATGTTTTTTTTTTGTTTTTTTTTTATTCAGGGAGTTCCAAAATATGTACTTCCGGTGAGATCTCGGTATGGAATTTATGGGTGCAATACAAGACCTTCTCTGTACACTACGTACATAGTACGTGTAGACAAAGTAATGTACTTTTGAGAGCAGTAAAAATTATTGAAAAAATTCGCAAGAGACTGCATCGTGTATCTGCTAATAAGCATGCGCCTGTAAACTTACAGCTTTGGTTAAATATCATGTTAAATGAGTCGAGCAGAAAGAAGTCTGACTTTCTCCACACAAACTACTCCTAAACACCTGATACTTTTATCTACATCATGCTAATCAAGATAAGCATTGCAGAAATGGTCTCACTACTCAGCTCCCTATCAGTAGAAGGGAAGTAAGAGAGTATACTGGACTAAAACGATAATGTAATTCTTAAAAGCTGTCGATATGACTCAATTGAAATTGGGTTCTCTTTGCTAGGTCAGCAGTAAAACAACAGAGAGATGGGAAATATAACGCCATTTGGGAAAAGTTTAAGTAGTTTAAAACTGAAAGCAGTAACAAAAAATATCTCGGAAACGGTTACTCCCAAAAAGAATGTAATGACACATACGGATGTAAACGTACGATAATTAAGGTATAAATACGATGTATGTTCTTAACATATAGGGTATATTCTGCTATAATTAGAGCTCTAGAGAGTTATAGGATATTTTGATAATCCTAGGAGCAACATTTTCTCTCGATTAATTTTTGATCCGTCTCCTATCTAGGTGGCCCGGGTTTGATCCCAAGCGCCCGCATGTGGAATTTGTGGTGGACGGCTTTTCTCTGGGGCCTCCGGCTTTCCCCACCGCTCATTCCACCAATTGCTCCATCATCTTTCCTATTATTCATTTTGCTTGGATTTAATATCATCCACTTCCTCAAGCTCACGCCTGGCTATGGGCAGACCACTCATTCCAAATTCTCCATTCTGTGGTTTCGTGCCGTTGGCTTCTGACTCCTAGGCATCCGCTTGCAAGTCCTAGGGGGCATGACGCTTAAATACGGGGAGGGTAAGCCAACTACGAAACGAAACGACAGTCTTTAAGTGTAATGCAGTGAGGAGTGATTTTCAGATTCCGTTGAGGGGCGGGGGGCACCAAGATTCTCTGAAGCAAGAAGCTTTTCATGCGAGTTTTAACATAACATGAAATCACTTTTATTTCTTAAATTTGAAATATTTAAAAGTAGAGTTGCCATCATTTTTTTTAGAGCAATAACAAACATAAGCCCATTTTTTCTCGTTATTTAGGAGAGCAAGTGACCACTCTGCCTCTTAATGGCGCCCCTAAATAGCACAGAACGATTAATGTCACTCGGTGGATTCCCGAGCTGACACTAGGGTTGCTTAAGCGAAGCTTCTCCATCTCTTACTGAATTACGCAGGACTTTGTGGGTAGTGATGGCTTAGCGCTTGTAAGTTTAATTTTACTTATAACTAGGGGTAGCATCTTGGAGCCCGACAGCTGCACAGAATCCAAGTTAGCGCGGCATGGTATATGGTTGTGATGTGTTGACAATGTAGTGTGTACGTAGTGGTAATAATAGTGGGGCAGACTGTGATGTTCTCACTAGCAGTGGAAAGCGATTGAGGTTGGGTGGGTGGTAAATATAAATATCACTGATTTACGGAAGCCAACAATTTTAATATTTACATACATTCAATTGCTGTTGTGCAACAAGTCATCAACATCATCATGTTTCATTTTCTCTCCAGATATATATAGATTACAATGCACAACACGGATTCGTAATGTCTCAAAAGTGAATCGTCTCCGATTGGCACGTAAATTACCTTTATATTTTGAAAAACTTCGGCCTACATCACAAGATGTTGGAGCAAAACGGAAATAGGACACAGTATCGGCTGTTGGGTAAGATACACCACCAGCAGCTATTTCCGTAGCAACACCTAGTGGCGCATTTCGCATTTCACGCAATATTGAAAATCCGACATTTCCCCCCCCCCCCAACACTGTCTTCACTTTCTTCATCACACGGTCTAAAACAGGTGTCACGAGTCTCTGATTAATTGCTTGCACAAGTTCGTCGACAACTTACAAGGCTCGAGGCATTTCAATGTTCGATATTTCCAAATATGCGTTATTGTTGTGCAAAGCTCTTCTGTATGAATTGCAAATATTGATGCAATCCATTTAACGCAAGAGATTTTACAATCTTGACTGAAGAGCATGCACTAACATCAAACACATTAATTACCTGTAATACAGTATTGTAATATAGAGTAAAGTATACTGCTGCGACGAGCCATGTTCCCCAACGTGTTACTACAGGTTGTTTACATGCGGAGCGTGCAGTCGCCAATGCAGGTCGGTCGCTACTCGGTAGTTATACAGCAGGTATCCGCATGTGTCCCTCTATCGGTTCCCAAGATGTTATCCTGACGTATAATTACTGTCTCTTCGGCGGAGTTGTAGCTGGTGGGTTGTGATGGATTATCGCTCGAGTAACACTTTAACCTGTGGGAGGGGTGCACGTATGCTCGACTCGTGCCAAGCGTCCACTCTGTCTCACGCCTTACTCTTCGCTTGCTTCAACATTACTTCCTTCCAATTGCTAAATTACTACCTATTTGAAGGGGCGCCCCACTCCATTAGCTATAACACCCCTGAACAGACAGTATAAAGTTAATTGAGTAACAATAATAATACCGAATCTGTAAACATTCGTGTGTAGCCTTATAGTTTGAAAATTGCCTATGAAATGCGGGAGTTATTATAAAATTCATTTTCAGTATAAATGACTGTGTAGTTTTTGAAAAGAACCATCGGAGTATACGAACCAAACGTCAAAAACACTATAATTGTAGGTCCTATGTACTGTCCTTGGAATGGAAAAGGTTGGCAACACTGTCGGCAGTTAGCAAATCTGCACCTAGCAGTGTGGGACATAGTGCCTAAACATCAAGTTGTGCTACAAATTAGGCAGAATGGCAACGTTCACACGAGAAATGTTAGTGCAATCTTACATGAGGGAAACCGTTGACTTGTTCACTTTTGTGAAGGAAAGGAAGTGACCGAGGATAAGCCTCGTTCAGGTCGGCCAACGACAAGCCGAACACCAGAGGTGAGACAATTGCTGGCACCATGTCGGCGAGCTGACTTCTTGCCCAGAGGTCCCAGGATCGATTCCCAGTTGGAGCGGGGAATTTTCCTTTAAACTGAATTAGCCCCCACAGTCTGGAAGTATGTGTGTGAGAGTGACTGTGCGGTGTTTGAAAGAAAGAAAATGTTCAAAACCCCAACTTTCAAGTACATACGGTCAACGTCGTTTCATAAGTCAAAAGCCCCCGATATGACCATGGATGTTAAAGGCTCCTATATAAACTAAAAACTGACTTAACAATTGATAGCGGAGGGATTGCGCATTAGAAAGGACACCATCTCCGTGATGATTGGGTAAGTGGAAAATCTGCTCTGATTTTGCACAGCACAAGCTAACAGACGAGCAGAAACCAAAACGGGCGCAGACTTTTGGATATTTAATTACCATTAATGACAAGGATCCATTCCTTCTGTAAACCATCCCCACGGGAGAAGAAACTAAGGGCCTCTTTCACAATACTTACAATTTGCATATTAACGATTTAAAAATAAAAAGGTAGATGGCACCATGGTTGAGTGGTTAGACCACTCGTCTCCCATCTAGGTGGCCCGGCTTCAACCCCGTGCGCCCACATGTGGAATTTGTGGTGGACGAAGCGATGCTTGGCTTGGGTTGTCTCGGTGTCCTCGGTCTACGGACCGACCACTCGTTCCAGGTTCTTCATTCCGAGGTGTTGTGCCGTTGCCTCCCCGGCATCCGCTTGTAAGCCTGGGGGGTGTCAGAACTACATACGACTACAGCCGAATACGAAACAAGGGAGCGCTTACAAACACTAGTAAATTCTGTTGAACCATAAAAGCTTGTTTATTTCAAAAGTTTTAGGAACTTTACAAATCCAGACTTACATTTTAAAAACGTAAATATAATGCGCATTCTGTCATATTCCCGTTCAAAGCGTCGCCAATCTCACGTTACAAAGAATACTAAAGAGCTAAGTTACGACTGCATTCACCTAGTACATTCAATAAGCTTTATGTGTGTATAATCTGAAATGCACCTTATAAATCTGCTCCATCGCCTTTAAAGGTTCAAAGATATCAAATATTAACGTCACACATTTACAACGTCTCACTTTTTGGTATACTGGCTGAGTTGATCACCTGTGATTTCATTGGTCCTTTGCAGAATGGGCATTATTACGTCGTACATGCGTAGATTCGCATACGCTATGCTCACTGCTGCTTAATGAAGCCTTAGAAACTCCATGCATGTCTGTAACTGCATGAAATTGATAGCCAGTGCAAAGCTCCAGTTGTGCATGTTACATGCTGAGTGTGATATTCTCTACCTTGCAATAACAAACCATTGCAAAATGAATCATTCGAACCTCTCACAAAGAGAGCATCTTCAAACTTCCCTTGCGTTAACTTCATCATCAGTGAATACCTGGAACTGCCAATAAATATCATCTTTGCAGTTTTCAGTTTGCTAAGCACTTAGTTGTAAGGCTGGTCTCCTTAGCGCGGCTGCTTGCCAAGCGGCAGACCCGGGTGCGGTTCCCGATAGTGGCGCGGAGAATTCTCTCCCGCTAGAAGACCTAGTCCGGGGTGAGGTCTCGGCTACTTGACTGAGAAGTAGCGGTTCCAGATCGAGAAGACCGCATCAACCGGCCGGGAGGGGCTCGAGGCGCTGATCAGTCTCACCCTCCAGCACTGCACCCCACGCAGCGGCCGGGCTGTGGGCTAAGTTCCCTTGTAGACTGTCGTACCATCGAGTTACGCTACTTAGTCGTATACTTTCTCTGCGTGTTTTGCTCACAAATACTAAAATATGGGTTACTCTAAAAGCCCTAAGTAATGTTTATATAAACTGCTTATTTTGCAAGCACAAATTATAAATATGTGTGATTACTATCTGATTGTGAAACAAAACACTTGTAAACTCTACTCAATTTTCACTTTTAAATATTTAAGATTGTAAAGTTCAACTTCACAAACTCGTATTGTAAAACACATGTTTACAAATTATAATCAAAGTCTAAACTACAAATCTTGTAAAGTTCGTAAGACAGGCCCCTGTAACGTAAACAACAATCAACGGCATAGTTTTGACCGATTTCTCCGCGACCAAGTTAACAAATGTGTTTGCATTAAAAAAATTTTTTTTCTGACTAATTTGAACATAGATAAAGGAAATTGGTTTCTATATCCCATTTTGCTTGTGTTTATAGCATTCACTCAGCTTTTTAGACCCGCCCTGTATATGTAGCTATTTAACGATTAGAAGATCTTATTTGCCAGGGACCACAGAGAAAGCTATTAATCTGGAGCGTAAACGTACAAATAATTTGGGAAAAAATGAAAACTGAGCAAAAGATGCGTGAAAGTATTAAATAAATATTGTAGACACTAAAAACAATCTAAAAGCTCGTCTACAAGAGCATCAAAGGAAAACAAAATTAATGAAAGTAGAAATATCAGCAGTTGCTGGTTACTTTCGGGCTGCTATCCATGAAATAGAGTCAGAGGTTAAATTATTAAAAACTGTAACATCACAGTTGAATATTTGGGAATAAATTAATATTCTTAGTTATAACATAGTCATAAATTCTTAAATTGCAGTCCAGAGGTCACCCCGGTCTCGCCTGAAACAAGTAAATTTAGACGTCAAGCATTATCACCAGATGGCAGCAAAATCATAACCGTACCTATATGATGACATTGGCTGAAGGAGAGAGATTATTATCTACGATACTGGAGGCAGATTCTCATCACATATCCTACACACCTACTCCGGAATCCCTTACATCATTGACATCGTGCGGGAGAGAGCCTGCGAAGTTATTTTGTAATCCCAACCAATTGGTGCACACTTTAGACGACTACGACCATAGGGCACCAAGAAGGAAGAAATCGTACCCCTTGCCCAGGGACGCACTTGGGTTCCTGGCCTGAGAGCCTGCCATCCCTGAAACCTATAGCCCCCCCCCCAAATTAAGCAGCATTGAGCCTGGTCACAGCTGAATGAGTGACCGCTCCGGCAGTGCCCCGCACCCTTATTTAACTTCGAAATGTCCCCTTCTTGTATACTCCTTCATCCTAAACACTTTCCTGCCACCTGGCCTGCTTAACTCTGCGGCGTTAGGCAGCATTGAGCTTGGTCACCACTTGGACTGCACAAGTGGCTGACCGCGTTCATACCTAAGGCTGCGCGGGAATTTTAACACAGCCCAGCGTCTCAGACAAACGCTTGATAAGGGTATTCTTTAACCTCTTGAAGCGGTTAGGTTCTATGGCGACCTTACACTCCGTCCAGGTTAACCTAGGCAACCTGGAGAGAGATTAGACGACCAACCAGGTAGCAGAAGATCCCACAGTAGCCATGTTGAAATGCGTCTTAAGTATGTACAACTGACTTTCAAAGAAGTGAAAAGTATAAATATGGTTGTCTCATACAGTTCTCAAATATATTATTTTGTTACAAAGTTTACACTTATAACACTTTAGAATGACTAAAACACTTACCTTGTGTTTCGATTTTTGTTAATATCTGTAAGCTCCATACGAGTGCATAATTAAGTATCCATGAATGTGCATCTCCAAGGAGAATTATGCTTCAGTCCCAGAGATGTGCACATCCAAATCCCGTATATAATAACAGAGGATACCTTTTTCCTTCACCTTCTGACACTGTAACCTGAAAGTGCGTCTCCAAGAAGGCTCATGATACAGTCTCAGTGATGTACACATCCAGATACCAGATATAGTAACAGGGGATACCTTTTCCCTTCTTCATCTTCTGACACTGTAACCTGAAAGTGCGTCTCCAAGAAGCCTCATGATACAGTCTCAGTGATGTACACATCCAGATACCAGATATAGTAACAGAGGATACCTTTTTCCTTCACCTTCTGACACTGTAACCTGAAAGTGCGTCTCCAAGAAGCCTCATGATACAGTCTCAGTGATGTACACTTCCAGATACCAGATATAGTAACAGAGGATACCTTTTTCCTTCACCTTCTGACACTGTAACCTGAAAGTGCGTCTCCAAGAAGCCTCATGATACAGTCTCAGTTATGTACACTTCCAGATACCAGATATAGTAACAGAGGATACCTTTTTCCTTCACCTTCTGACACTGTAACCTGAAAGTGCGTCTCCAAGAAGCCTCATGATACAGTCTCAGTGATGTACACTTCCAGATACCAGATATAGTAACAGAGGATACCTTTCCCCTTCTTCATCTTCTGACACTGTAACCTGAAGGTGTATCTCGAATATGAGTCATGTTACAGTACCAGTGATATTGTACATATCCAAACACTAGATATAATAACATATGATATCTTTTTCTTTCTTCATCTTCTGACAGTTTAGCCTGAAAGTGCATCTTACAGTCTCAGTGGTATTGTACGCATCCAAATACCAAATATAATAACAGAGGATACCTTATTCCATCTTCATCTTCTGACACTTTAACCTGAAAGTGCATCTCCATGAAGACTCTCAATACAGTCATAGCGATACACATTAAACTACCAGATATAGTAACAGAGGATACCTTTTTCTTCATCTTCTGACACTTTAACCTGAGAGAATTAATATCTCACTGCAAAGTTTTGGTTTCCTTGAATGTATATTCAAATTCTTTCCGTGTTTATACTTTTCTCTTTTCCTTCGATTCCGTTTACCTTTATTAATACTTATTCTTTCTTGTAAATTTTCTCACCGAGTTCCCAAAGTAATCTTTATTTTTTTGTTGTTGTGCATTATTGGAATTCACAACAAGTCCCTGTTCTTGGATCTCATTTTTGATAAACGACTTGATGGGTTTTATAGCTTAGTCTGCTTTACATTTAATTAACACAAAATGTGTGTATTTTTACTCTTTAGCTCTGATTCAAAATTTGAATGAGCATATTTCCATAATATTTCATAGAGATTTTCTATTCAGTTTTGATGAGACGACTGAAGATCTTCAAATTTCGTCAACTTCTGGCAAACCAGTTCAAAATGAAGGAGTTTATTACGATATAGTGTTGATTAACGGATTGATATTGTTTGAAATTTCGTAGATAATATATTTTATTGTGAACTTCAAAATAAAAAATTGTAATCAAGGTAGTATTTGGCAGTTGTAACGTGGATTCCTGTCTTTTAGAATTTTTAAATAACATCCATTGTGTTTTGTTATTTATTAGGTATGCTAGTTTTACAAGCACAGTAAATAAACTTAACTTCTGTTCACGTTCACTTTCTTATATTTTCTTTAAATGAAGTCTATACTTCATGTTAATACAACCCTCTATTTTTGAGGATTATATTTACAAAAGTTAATATTTTTTGGTTACAATCCATGGATAAACAAACATTGGCAAACTTCTATATTTATATTTCCCTTAAACGCCCCCAGTCTCGTTTCAGTATATCACAAGTATTCTAAATTTTATTGTGTGTTAGATGATTGTTTGAAAGCTATTCCGCGTGGCTTTACTTCTAAGCGCCAGACTTGTTATAGATTCTACTGAAGTTTATTGGAGTTTTATTTCTTCACAGTGAAGCTCAAGGAAATCTGAAATGACTGTCATACATGAATCATTCATGAGCTATATTAAGGTTTTAAGAAAATGTGAAGGGATGTGAGTAAGCTATGAAGTGGATAGCCAAATTACCTTCCAAGACTGCAGAGAATGTAGTGGAATAGTACTTTATTCAAATACAGGATTCTGCAGGTATAGTTGTGAGCAGCACGTGATAGCTTAGGTGAAAGGGCATTCAAACTTTGATCATATAGAAGCGTAGCGCTTTTTCTTAGTAGATTCTGATTTTATTTCTCTCAGATAGCTTCATTGTATTCCATATTTTGTGTTGCTGTTTGCAACTTTCACTTTGAGGATCGAAGTTCACATAATAAACATGTAAACTATTAAAAGTACATTTCTGTGATGTGGATGTTCGTACTCAGCATCATTTAAGGCGACTAATCTTATTAAAACTATTCTGCATACCTTTATAATTATTTGGAGTGTACTAATAGTTTCAATACAGTTTATGTGAAAAGAATTTAAATAAGGAAATAGAGAAAATAATAAAAATGACAAACGCAACTAATAGCGAATTAAGGGGAAAAGGGATAGTCTATTACGGAAATAAATGTTTGAAAACACATAGTCTCTTAATATTACCTAATGCTATTAAGGCAATACATGGGTAAAAATCTCAAGAAAATAAAAGTTAGGCCATCATAATTATATACATTGTAATTTCTTGAGTTTTTCCATCCATATTTTCCTCTATTTTGACTTTCTGCCTAACGATTTTAGTTTGTATGCTTAAAAAACCTCAGAAGAACTTCAGATATTAAGTAATGCATCTGCGGAATTTGGAAACTTCAAGTAAGTAAGATATCTTACTTCACTTTGTAGCAGTTAGTATGCACAACAATACTGACATTTTTGCCATCTACCAAAATTCTAGCTTGCATTGCTATTTAAATAATAATTTTATTAATCCCAGTTACTGTAGATCAATTATTTTCTTTTCAAGTCTACCCTCCACACTTATTTTTTCAAAATTTGAGCTCTAGTTTGAAAAAGTATATAATAACAGTTGATGTACTTTGAACGACAGTAAACAAATTAGTAATAAGTTGCATCATGTGGAGCATTTTGAGTATGTAAAAGAGTGTTGCGAGAAGACAGGTTTAATATTGGGCGTGCCTATCGATAAGTATGCAGCTGTGAATGGAAAGGGTTGTTATGTTTTGAGAAAATTTCGGAGGAAAACCGTCACCAATTTTAAAGCTGTGTAATAAGTATACTGACAAAAGTCTTTATTTACCTTTAAGTTGGTTACAAAACAAAGTTTTTAAGCCACTGCTACACAATTCTGCAGTACAGTTTATTTGACGCTTCGACGCATAGACAGTTGAATATTCTCTCACGCCACTGCGTGCTAACGCTCTCAGTTGAAGATTGACTCCTTCCTGGCTTCTTCCAATTCTCCTTATATAGCCGTGAATGCCATCAACAGAAAGTACTAGAAACCGAAGCTTCTGGCGCGTGCCCATTACGCCGATTTGTTGCATTCCAAAGCTTCTAATTACTGCCTTAGCTCTTCCAGTGTTTATCACACTACAGAGCTTCTAGGTACTGCCGCCGCTCTTCCTGTGTTTATCACATTCCAGAGCTTCTAGGCACTGCCGCCGCTCTTCCTGTGTTTATCACATTCCAGAGCTTCTAGGCACTGCCGCCGCTCTTCCTGTGTTTATCACATTCCAGAGCTTCTAGGTACTGCCGCCGCTCTTCCTGTGTTTATCACATTCAAAGGATTCTGCGAAGGTGAGAATGGCCGCAATAATTGCGGCGATTACGGCTGGCAAGGCATAGTTACAGTACATTGTTCATAATTTTGGGTTCAGTAAACATCTACAAGGCATAGTTATGTACACTCCCGGGCCGAAAATGTGGCGCAAAATGGTACGAACCTGATTATGTTGGTATTGTAAAAACCTCTCACCTCCCTCTGCAAAGGTGACGACCTTCTTTTCTCGAGTATAATTCCAGAACTGGATTGGCAGAATACTTTACATTCCCAAAAAATATAGCTGTACTTCCGAATGATAGCATTACTACTGAAACTTTGTATTTTCATGCTAACCTACCGTTTTCTTAATATCGGTTTATTTATTTCCGTTCGATTAGGCAATAACTTTAACGCGCCTCTCCATGTACTGATTAAACTCTCACTTATGTAAGTGTCACATCCGTTGTCCAGTCAATGGCCCATGCAAATAAATCTCACCCCTTCCTCTAGAATTCCCGAAAGTGTTTAGTTTTTTCTTGGGTACCAATATAGAGAAACGTTTTCTAAGCGGGTATGCGACCAACCCCTCAGTTTCACCACGATTGTAACACTTTGATTGGCAGTGTTTTTGTCTCTGTTTGATTATCAGGTCAGACAAATACAGAACTGATGCTGACTTGAAGGAGTCAAAGTTTGGTTACCTGAAGGTGGAAACCTTTCGGAGAGAAATACACTATCACAACCTAGTGGAATATGCCACTGTTTGTGCACACCAGGGTACGTATAAATTAGTGTTTAACGCCCGCTTTTAGCAGGCAATGGCAATGATGATTCATGGAAATGAAGATGGAGCAATGGTGGAATGCGATGGAGGAGCAACCTAGAGAACACGGGCGAAAATCTGCCTCTGCGCCGCTTTGTCCACCACAAATTCCATATGCGGTCGCCTGGTGAGAGGCGAGTGGTCTAGCTCAGTCACGGCACGGCCCTTAGGGAGAGTGATACCTCTGTTTGAATTGTGTTTTGACGTTAGTTATTTTTGTTATTTAATTTCTTCCAAATGCATTTGTTTTCCCTGAAGTAAGCTCTGAAACAATTCCATCACTATTCAGATGTTAGTATAATTTGCTGGTATTAAGGGACACTGGGAGTGATATTAGAAACATTTACATTTTTGAATAGATTTTTCTGAAAGTTTAAGTGTGATGCATTGCCGTCATGTTAATATGAATACCAAATTTCATTCAAATTGGATAAATACGTTGTAATATATACATTATTTCCATAAACCTTACCATGTAAATATGTTGCATTGCAAACATGTCCCACGCGACCCAAGGTTTAAGAAAATTGTTTCGTAAACTAGTTTCCGAATTGGAACTTTGACCCACATACAAAAGCTTTAAATGGGGATATTTTAATAACTTTGATTCCTAAATTATAAATTTTTAAAGTTTGTAGACATTTTTACCTTGAAACTTAATCATTATTTCATAAAAATATATTTTTGAAAAATTAGTATTGATGTTAGGATAATTTTGTCTTTTATAATATTACGATAGATATTTCTGCACATTCTGGGAAAGTTTAGTTGTATTTACACAAAAATTGAGACGCGTGAAACATTTTGAATACTTGAGCATGTAGTTCTGAGAAAAGCACTATCTAATGTGCTGGAAAACAACTGTGTTGTGCGACCTTAAGATGCTGTAGACCCCGAAGCAATAGGAGGACAGCTATATGTGAATCTCTACGGATACGCAAAGGTTCTAACAACCATTTTGTATAAAATCTGATCATAAACAAATAAATAAGTCATAGTTTCCCTTTAGTATTATATCAAATATCGTTCTCTGAAGAATCTAACGGCTCGAAGTAGTTGAATGTTTATTTTATCCTCAACTGGATATTCCGATTTCGATTCCCGTCTGGCCCGGTCCGGTCCGGGGTGGAAGTTTTTCTTCAATTAGGATTATTCCCTATCCTCCATAGAGTCATCAAGTGGACGTGAGGGTGAATGTGCATGTAAAAAAGCTAGAGTAAGTAACCTAAAGTTCAAAGTATAAAAACACCAATGTTTCAGTCAAAAGTCCTTGTTCCACTCATGTAATAAAGTGAGTATTGGAAAGTAATTATTAATTCACCACCACCACCACGATTATTATTATTATTATTATTATTATTATTATTATTATTATTAACTAGCGTGTGTACATTTTAATGTTCTCTAATATCCGAGTTATACTTGAATTTATGTTTATCCTATATTAAATATTACATATTTCCCGTTATGTATGCCATAATGTTATTACGGGTTATATCAAGGTATAGCTTTATATAAACAAGCTTGATATTTGAGTAAGTGAGAAACAAAGCTTTGGCTATTACTCAAGGAAACAGAAACCATTCCTCGCATATTGAGGCTGCGCCGAGGCCGAGTGGTTAGACGTCTCCAAGCGATCTCATGTAGGATTAGTGGTGGCCAATGCGGCGCAAGAGCGGGTTTTCTCCGCGTTCTCCTGTTACCCCCGCCAGTGGATTCCACCGGTGCACCATCTTCATTCCATGTAACATCAGCGTCATCGACTGAGGTGCCAGCGGACGATAAACACTACCAAACAAAAAAATCTCCGCATGTTCTAATAAGATGTTCTTATTCTAAACTTCTTAGTTCTCCTCCATGCTATAGAGCAGAGGCAATAACACTCGAGAGATTACAAGTTAATAGTGCTACGAGGAATGATGACATCAGAGGTGGAACCAATTCGCTTACTGTCCGCTGTCGACCTTCTTCGTTTTGAGTTTACTGTTCGGAGAACACTTGCTGCTGATGTACATATGCAGTGAAATTCAGTCTATACGTCCCCAAATGCACTGCCTACTGATTACACTGACAACACTTGAAAAAATGTACGCATGTATAACTGGCCACTGTGCTCATTAGAACACTAACACCGGGTCCCATACACGTCATTTATACTATACAAGGGCACTGTTTACTTTTTGAGCCTAATAATAAAAAACAGTAATTTGTCATTCAAAATGTCTTTATTGTTTCTCGAAATATTCTCCGTTATAATCACTATTCTTTCACATGCGTTCGAACCATTGGTTTAACATTTTTTCTAATCAGCTTCAGTCACCTCCAAAACAGGATTTTTGAACACATCAACGTCTTCTTCTGCCAACGATAATAGTTGTCCACACATTTGATTCTTGATGTCCGGGAACAAAAAGAACTCATTGGGTACCAAATCAGGCAATTCAAGATCTGGAGTGTTCAAACAGTCGGTTGTTAGACAAGATGTGTGAGCGCTTCCATTGTCTTGATGAAGAACGATCCGAAGGCACTTGTTTGTTTTCCTTATTTGACAGAATACTTCCGGCAAATACATGGTTATGTACCACTCAGAATTTACCGGTATACGTTCCTCTAAAGGAATTGTTGTCACATGACCAGTTTTTATGAAAAAAAAATACCAGAGCATTTGTTTCAAAGTTCTTCGTGTGAAAACAACTTTTGTTGGATTTTGTTCATCTTGAAACAGCCATGCAATTGACTGCTGTTGCGTTTCGGCTCATATGTATAGATGCATGATTCGTCACCTATTACAATCTTATATACGTCTTTTTAATACTCACCATTTTATTTTTTGAGCATTTGTGTGTACCATTCAACACGAGCGTCCATTTGAGAGCAAACACCTTTCATGGCTAAAGGATTATGCAGTATTTTATATATGCTGGTAAAACTAATGCCTCGAGTTGCCTCTATCTCACAGTATGTGGCATAATGAGCCTTCACTATTTATTTTTTCACAACATCAATGTTTTCTGGAACAACAACGGATTTATGACTTTCACCAATGTTGCCAGTGAGCGAACGGCGGCTACGATTCAACTCGTTATACCAGAGTTTCACAGTGGCAAAGGATGGAACCTTATCACCAAATGTAGTATTACGTTAATCAATGCACTCATCACAGGAACATTTTCACGAAATAATTCCATCTTTTCGCTGAGACACAATTTTAAGTCACTGTAAACAATGAAAATAATGCTGTATTGGCAAAATATTTTAATTAGGCTAAGGTCAACAATATCACACTTTCTAGTGGAAGTACCAGATGGCACCTACAGAAATAAGTGTTGCCAAGGCACAAAGTATAAATAGTGGCCCTCGTAACGTCTTCAATCGGCAGTTTTCGCGCAACTTCGTAATTAGAGAAGAGCAACAACATTGAGACACAAAGAAGTACGTTATAGACCGTATTATCTAGTGGTTTTAAATCTAGGTTTCATCGTGTCTGCAGATCCTAGAGTTCACCCACATGTACGTGCGCTGTGTTTCGTTTAATAGTAGAACTAGTTCGCGGTAACTTAGATAACCTATACACTATAATGTGCGAGGGTCTAAAATAAAGAAACTTTCTTTGGTTGACAACACTCGGGAAAGACAGGTCGGCTAGCTCTCCCTTCATCCTCCACACTCCCCGGCCCGCGCTTTCACGTAAAACTAGCCAAGACTAGGTGCGCGCATAGTAATTACGTGTCCTTTGGAAAGAAAGAGAGAAATAGATAAAAACGGATGGCTATTGCTTTGGGTTTAGTTATTTTGATAGTGCTTAACGCCCGCTTTTACTGCTATGGCACCGCAGACGAAGACACTGATGATGCATGTAATGAAGGTGGAGCACCGGTGGAATGTGATGGTGGGGGAAACCGGAGAACCAGGAGAAAACCCATCGTGCGCCGCTTTGCACCACAAATCTCACTTGCGGTCTCTTGGGATCGAACCCGGGCCGCCTAGATGAGAGGCGAGTGGTCTAATCACTCGGCCACGGCACTGCCAGGGTTTACAGTCCTTCTATTCATGGTCTATATGAATAATCCCTGAAATGCCTTCGAATATATCACTTCATACGTTTAAATTATTTTAATTAAGTTGAAAAGGTAGAAGAAAGGAAATCTTACAGTGTAATGGGAGCCTTTTGTCCATGCAAAGTTTCAAATAGCAAAATTCGGCTTAGCATTTAGGAGTAGTTAGACGGGGGGGGGGGGGGTTCTCCAGTAAACGGATTACAACAAAACACATAGGCCGAAGCAAAGTGGTCCTTGTAAGGAAGTGACGAAGAGGATACTCTAATGGTGACCAGAGCTGGACGACGATAAGCGGTAGCAAGGACGGTGTCTCTAAGGATTCCAACATGACACATGGCTGGCTCTGTCTTAATCATCAGCTACTTAAAGAGTTCCAGGAATGAAAATGTTCTATGTTCTATTCCCAGCAGTCGCCCAAAGCACCAGGAAGAAACATTTCTATTCCGTAAATTCCACTGCTCTGGAAGGAATTGCAAGAAGAACTTTATTTTTCGTAATTATTGAACGGTTTTAATTTTTATTTATTTGTCTGTTATGGATCGTATCTTTTTCAAGCTGCATATAATTTATGCCTTTAATTTTTACTCTATACATAACAAAGTAAAACAAAATTACATTTAAAAATAAAAAAAATTAAGTAATGAAGAACTTCTAATTTAAAAAAAAATCAATATCATCAGGAACAGCATGAAAATGGTACGGATAGGTATTAGACCCTAAGGGATGACCTAAAACCGAGTGAGCAGTCGTGCACTCTCTTTCTAATTCCCATGTTTCAGCATACCAGACGGACTGTAGTAATATGGTCATTCTAAATTGACCCCCCCCCCAAACAATACATGTGTGGGAGTGTGGGATGGAGAAACTACATATTGAAAACAAAATACTATCAAGTATTAGAGAGATGTAAAACAGTAAATCTTACGTTTAAAACTAACAGAATATTGCTTTTATTGGAATAACTTCCTTTTTATTTTCCTATAGTTAGAACTTAAGTTGTAACTTCTTAAACCGCCTTTGTTCCTAACATTCTTTCCTAAATTATAACATTTTTAGTTAATACTATTTTATAAAAGCAATAAATACATATATTATGTGCTTCAGAGGCAAGCTATCCATGTTTCACTTATGCAGAATGTGAAATATCTGATTTAAAAATTCAGTAATTTTCTGTTATAAATGCATAATTCAGTTTTTGTGATTACAATTGCAGATTGATGATGTTGCCAGTGCAGTTACATTTCCTCTGCATTTAGTGTTCACAATTTGAACATTGATTTCTGGTTCTTGTCAACTCCCAACTGTTGGTTTACTCAGATGGTGCAATTCTCTTCGGCTCTACGCAGCTGCCTTATATGTAACATGTATTTCATTCAATCCCATTAATAGTACATTCCTTAGATTAAATCTGAGTAATTCGTCAATGGAGCAAATCCATGGGGTGCTGTTCAGATTTGATTAATAGCGTTTCGCTTGTATTAGGGACCTTACTGATGCAAAATACATTTCGGATTCTGGATATGAAAAGGCAAGGGTGTGAAATATGTCTCTGAAAATTCAAGTTTTGTAAACACTATACTCTTTCGCAGCAGTTTTGTGTTATCCTACAGTGAAATATTAGCTCTGCTTGTTTTAATTTGAAGTTATTTTTACTCACAGAGAAGATGCTTTCTTTGAATATTTCAAGGATTCTGAACTGTATATTTTAAATACGAGAAGAAATATGGTTTGCTTTAACCAGTCTGCTCAGGCAATAGGCTTCTTTACTGTCTTCTTGGTTCTTTATGGACGATGTTAACAGTTTGTAATTCAATACATAAGCTCAAAATTGCCACTGCGTACTTCCATCCCACTCTAGAACCCTAAAAGAATCTTCCTCAATAATTACTCCACGGATGTATAAAAAAAGTGCTACTTATTTGCATGAAACTTCCAGATTCTTTTATAAAAAAAAGTTACATATTCTATAATGCACTCACCATTCTTTTTAGTCTACAATATGGTTTGAGATTCTTTCCGGCACTCAAATACGCAGTAGATTGTCCACTTAATGGTTCTCTCGAGCGTTGCGGTGTAATATTGAGAAGTTTGATCCCTTCCTCGCTATGCATCGTTTCAGTCTTTGTAATCATATAAGCATCTTGTGTCTGGTTATGTGGGGAACGTCTCAGAAAATATGTTTCCGTTTTTCTTGCCGTGTTTATCATATTGTACACTATAGAAAAGCTTGCGAAAATGTCTTCGTTGAACTGATGCACTTTTACACTAATCATGATACAAACACGGTAGTCAATTAGAACCACTCAACAATATTTGAAAACTGCTGAAGAAAATAGTCTGTGCAGCACACTTCCTTGGGCATCAATCCTTTATGAATATTGTAATATATTTTAGAGATCAATTAAATATTTGTGGAACTAAGGCTGTTTTACTAAATATTGCTCTGTGTGTTTTGAATTTCAGCGCACTTTCTTAAATATCCTCAGCATATATTTCAGCTGCAGACAATTCTTGCTTCCAATTATTTTGTTTTGACAGGTACTGAGAGAAGGTTTGGTTGGGTATGCAATTAGTTTATTGCACAAACTTTGAGAATAAAATAGTGTTTGTTTAAGCAGAATAATTGTTTCAAATTGAGCTCCAAATGAAGATTTTCTTGTTTGCTTAAATGCAGTTGTAGATGCGCAGCCAAAAGCGACAGATTAAATCTTCTTCTGTTCCTTATTTTTGCTACAGTGTGTTCCTTTTGGCATCAAATTTGACTTTTTATATTAGTACTACTGTTATCTCTTCGCGTTCTTCACATTTCTCAGCCAGTACGCACAAATAATTTCCTCCGTAAGCAGTATATTTTCTGAAACAAGAACAGAAAAAAACAAAGTCTTTAAATTATACTGACACTCTTTTAATAAATGTTCACTGAATGTTCGTATGACATGATTGAACACATGAGCACAAAGTTTGATATATCATAAACGCTCTACAACTGCTTTAACCTTTTTGTAGCGATGGTTCAACAGCACCGTCCTTTTTGCCATATCGTCACAGGTTTCCTGTCAAGAGTAAGATTTGAGTACGCGCCCTTATACCGCTTTTCTCGTTACATGTGTAGCATTTGCTTGTTTCTTTACAGAATGCCAACAGGAACTGTGTGATCCTTCTGCATAACTAGTCATCTCATCGGTATATCAAAGGGAAACCAGTAGTACGTATACAGGATGATTCCAAAATACTGTTACAAAGATTGCGGACTGGTTCCTTAATCGAAACAAGAAAAAATTGTCATAGAAACAAATGTCCCAAAACCTTTTGTTTTCAATTTATTGAGGTTCAAAACATTATTAATCAAACAAGTTTAAAGTTACATGTTATTTGTTGTCAGTTTGTTAGGAGGTGTTCAACAGAACCGATAGACAATTCTCGAAGTGTCCTCCGCTTGCGTCTTGACTCTCATCGATGTATGGGCAATCAAATACACCGTATCGTATGCTTCGCAGGCTTCCATGACCCGTAGATTAAGAGCTTCTTTATCCGGAATGTATATTGGGTAAGCAAAGAGTTTTAGATGCTTCCAAAAATGAAAATCCAAAGGATTGAGGTCGGGAGAACGTGCAGGCCATGTAAATGGTCCTGCTCTACATATCCATCTCTCATGGTAGATATCAACCAGTGCATCTCAAACAATGAGACTAAAGTGTGCAGAAGCATCATCAGTATACACCACATGTTTCTTCTTTTTTGCAAGGGTACATTTTCTAGTAAGTCTGGGAGACTGTTCTAAATGAAGTCCCTGTAAGGTGTGCAGGGAGAAAGTATATCACAACTTACAAATGACAAATGAAATAAGTAGACATGACAACACAAGGCCAACTCCGCCGGGTAAATTGGGCCAAAGCCTTCTATGAACGAGTACAGAGATAAATGAAGTCGTTGGGTTGGACCGGAAAGCCGCTGAACATAAACTTTCATTAGCACCTTTATAATGTGAAAACGAAGGGTTTTAGAGCATATGTTTAAATGCTCTTACTTTCTTGTTTCGGTGTATGGAATCTATCCCCATACGTTGTCAAAGTATTTTTAAGTAATCCTGTATATTATCCACAAACTCCATGTTATATGACTAAAGAAATACATAAATAAACAAATAATTCGAAAACCGTAAGTGCAATCAAAGTCAAAAATACAATGATTTGAAAGTCATAAACAGATATGATACAGAGGTAGGAACACACGCGGAAATGTGTGATGCAGCTGACGTCAGCCCTACGCACTAAACTAAGGTGCTTAATTCTCGCGACCACTGTACGATAATTAGCCATCAGAGCAAGAATTCTGTGACATCGACATCATGTAAGACTCGCATTCGGGAGTTTCATCCCTGAAGACCGTCTTATCTGACAGCTTTCTCAGTTGGGCCAAGGCGGCTGCTGGAGTGCTGTATTTTTACCACGGATTTCCTTTCATTTCACTCTTTTAATTTTCAGATTAACTATGCACTGTGTTTGGGTGGGTGGCAATCAGATGGAGAAGGAGCTTGGGGATTGGAAACTTCTTCTCAGCCCTGCCGGAAATAAGCCTGCCGAGTCTACCCTGCAAAGTCGTGTTCCCCGATCCCGCTAGAGGGATGTCTTGCAGTGACCATTCGTGGCTGGATGGACAAGTCTGGATTCGTTAAAGAACTCTGTGCTGACCTGCAGTTCATAGTCTGCTGCCGTTAACTTCATCCCATCCCTTTCTTCCGGTGTGTAGGCACAAAGATCCATTGGGGATCGAGATGTTAAGTGTCCCCTCCATCTGCTAAACATTTACATCATTCTTAACTCACAATTGCGTGATTTATTTGGTACATATGCCGTTCTTCCTCTGATTCGCAAACCGGGTTTTATGTCCCTTTCACTGACACCACAATGAAGCGACTTAAATAGCCGTCCATGATCGTTAGTGCGATACGAAGTGGACTGCCGTTCATTCAAAACCGAACATCACGAATTCGAGAACCAGCGAGTGAAGTCAAATGTGCCTGTTGTAAAGAATGGGGAGGGCCCAAGTAAAATAACCGGTGTGATGGCTTTAATGCTAACGGGGTTACATTTAACTGCAGTTGCACGGATTTTGCTCTTTTGTATTAAAACACTACAATTTTATTGTAAAAATATTTATAATCTTATAATATAAAACTGCTATAATTAGTCTAATGTTATTACTGAAGGTTAGTGTAATATGAAATTAGAAAAAGTCACTAAAAGTAATAAAAGGTTTGTTGCGTATATGCAACACCATGCAATTAAGGGTTAAGAGTGCGATTGATATAATATTTACATGTCATGGTCCATTAACAATAAAAGGGCTAAGCACTAATTATTTTGTGAGACTATCCTTTGTGAATTATATGATCATTTTAATATTTTAAATAGCATTCAGACATACTAAATGCGTACTTTGTAGTTTAGAATAAGTTTAATGATGCGATGTTTCTCAAAACAATGACAGTGGATTAAAGCAAATAAAATAAGTGAAAATATATCTTTGAGAAAACCCGCAGGCCTTGATTGAATAGCAGTATTTAATAAGACCCTTAAACTGTAATACGCTCAATTAACACTAGACACGGTCCAACTCACTATTTTTGGTAAGTTTGAACAGCGCGGGCATCACTCTGTCTACCTCTTCAACACAGTCCTGCTGACTATTTTTGGTAAGTTTGAGCAAGGCGAGCATCACTCTGTCTACCTCTTCGACACAGTCCTGCTGACTATTTTTGGTAAGTTTGAACAGGGCGAGCATCACTCTGTCTACCTCTTCGACACAGTCCTGCTGACTATTTTTGGTAAGTTTGAGCAAGGCGAGCATCACTCTGTCTACCTCTTCGACACAGTCCTGCTGACTATTTTTGGTAAGTTTGAACAAGGCGAGCATCACTCTGTCTACCTCTTCGACACAGTCCTGCTGACTATTTTTGGTAAGTTTGAGCAAGGCGAGCATCACTCTGTCTACCTCTTCGACACAGTCCTGCTGACTATTTTTGGTAAGTTTGAACAAGGCGAGCATCACTCTGTCTACCTCTTCGACACAGTCCTGCTGACTATTTTTGGTAAGTTTGAACAGGGCGAGCATCACTCTGTCTACCTCTTCGACACAGTCCTGCTGACTATTTTTGGTAAGTTTGAGCAAGGCGAGCATCACTCTGTCTACCTCTTCGACACAGTCCTGCTGACTATTTTTGGTAAGTTTGAACAAGGCGAGCATCACTCTGTCTACCTCTTCGACACAGTCCTGCTGACTATTTTTGGTAAGTTTGAGCAAGGCGAGCATCACTCTGTTTACCTCTTCGACACAGTCCTGCTGACTATTTTTGGTAAGTTTGAACAAGGCGAGCATCACTCTGTCTACCTCTTCGACACAGTCCTGCTGACTATTTTTGGTAAGTTTGAACAGCGCGAGCATCACTCTGTCTACCTCTTCGACACAGTCCTGCTGACTATTTTTGGTAAGTTTGAACAGGGCAAGCATCACTCTGTCTACCTCTTCGACACAGTCCTGCTGACTATTTTTGGTAAGTTTGAACAGCGCGAGCATCACTCTGTCTACCTCTTCGACACAGTCCTGCTGACTATTTTTGGTAAGTTTGAACAGCGCGAGGATCACCTGTCTATCTCGTCGACAAAAGCGAATCTCCGCCCCTTAAGAACCTGCTATCCTTCTTGCATTCAAGTCATAGAAGCTGCCTAGTGACTGCCTTGTGCGCTTGAGTACATTTACTTGACTGCAAGAACAAAGTGGAATAAATGGAACGGCAGTATCAGGGAAAGCTTGGTTTATCTATCTCTCTCTGTCTATTTTATCTCTTCCTCCCCCCCCCTTCTCTCTCTCTCTCTCTCTCTCTCTCTCGATGTTTCTCTGTTTCTCTCTCGATCTTTCTCCCTCCCTCTCTCTCTTGATCTCTCCCTCCCTTCTAGCTTGTGCGCTTTGTAGCGTAGAGGATAGCGCGTTCGAGTCCCCCCTCGGGCATGGCGGTTTGTGAATCTCTAAGACAATAACGGAAAACAAATAGAAAAATGTCGGAATAAAAAAAAAGTGTCTAAAGAAAAAAATATTTGCAGTTTAGGTTTTTAATTTCCTCAGTAAGTAACACTAACAGGATTTATATCCCAATAAGAACTGCATTTTTAATATAAATTAGTGTAAAACGGAGAAATGGTATCAAAATCAACCGGAGTTCACAAATCTGTGTTTGAAATAATTCAGAATATTTGATGGCGATGAGTACTAAGATTAAGAAAAAAGTCACACGTTCAACCTCTATGTGAGCTTTCTGACAGATCGTTTGGTTCACACCACATTGCTGTGCAACATGTAAAAATGACCGAACATTGTTCTTGACCGGTGGACGTATGGACGCACGGATGGACGGACATAACGCAATAGTGTGACAATTGCAAGTTGAACAGCTATTAATAAAATTTCCCAAAAGCACTATGGCCATTATGCTTTCTTATATCAAAACTAATATGTTGTGAACTGTTCAAGTTAAGGTTTAAGCCCCTAGCATTGGACCACTGTGTCGCCCTCCGAGGTGTAATGGTTACCATGCTAACTTCATATACCCAAGGTTGCAGGTTCAAACGTGGCGGAGGGCGATGGATGTTTTTGGCTGTAAAAATTCTTAGCATGGCTTCCTTAGGAAGGGAAGTAAAGCCGTTTGGTCCCGTGTCGTAGATTTACGGTACGTAAAAGAACTTCAAGCCTGATAGAGTGTCCTCTGAGCAAAATTGAGCGGTCTTTCACGCCCAATTTAGAATGGGACGCTGAGAACCACAGTAGTTAAGGAGCGTCCATAAATAACACGCCATTTACATTCTATTGGACCACTGTATCAGATTGTTAGTTATTACTGTTTGTCATCTATTCCGGTATAAAAAGCGTTATCAAAACATTATTTTATTTAACATTTGGGGCAAGTTATAATAGATAAGAAATACCCAGAACAGATGCGTAAGGAACTCCATGTGTTCAAGTGTTTGCTGAAGAACACCAACCATTCACTTTCACAACTAAGCCGACATTTTTGTAACTTAAATTCTTTAAAAATATAACACAATGCGATGCTAACATACATATGCTGATGTGTGATTCAATTGCGCACTGCAGTACATAAAAGGCATAATGTATAGCTTCTTTGTATTGTAGGTTGGGGGAAGATGTAAGTTTCGTCATATTTTGTTTATCTGAGACTAGATGTCAGCATTTTCCACAGCGTAACGTGAGACTGCTGTCGCGTTCTTCCGGTTTACATCTTCTTCATCCAGTGATAAATAAGAGCGGCCGAGTGGTTAGACCGCTCGCCATCATTCTAGGTGGCCCGGGTTTGATAATTAGCGCCCGCATGTGGGATTTGTGATGAACGTAGCGGCGTCTGGGCGAGTTTTTTCCGGGTCCCCCGGTTTCCCCCGCCAATCATTCCACTAATTGCTCCATCATCCATTTGGCTTTCATTTCATGTTACACACTTCCTTACGCTCATGCGGGCCGACCACTCGTTCCAGGTTTTCCATTTTGTGGTTTCGTGTCGATGCCTCCCCGACAGGCTTCTGACCGCTTGGCATTCGCTTATAAGTCCTCGGGGGGGGGTAACAGTCCTAAATATGGGGAGGGAAAGTAGACTACGAATCAGGTACTGTAATATACCTCGGAGTATTGTATGGAGCTTAACCTAGTCATGATATTTTGCCACGTGCGTCTTTGTGAGCAAGTGGTAGCTCTGACCAATATGGCAGGCTGCGTACAACAAAATTAAACCTTACTCTCATCTTCTACCAAGCAGTGGGGGAAGATGAAAGTAGTTAAAGATATCCTTTAACCTGGTTGGTCATATCAGATGGAGAATCAAATTGGTGAAATGATGCTCAAATGATATCGGGGTCCATGCAGCTTATAGTTACTCGACATCCGTTTTCTCAGGATAAGGGAAAACCCTGAAAAAGCCTTACATGTGTAACTCACGAGATTGGAACCCGCGACTGTTGAACATGAGGCAGACACGCTGCCATCACACTTCCCAGGCGGGAAACTTAATTTTATATTATATAATATAAATTATTTTATCTTTATAACTTCTAATTATGCAGAAGAGACTGTTACACCGTTTGCAGTTCCCTGAACAAGCAGCGATGGTGCTGCAACTTTGTTTGAAGAAATCAGCAATACTCAACATTAAGAAATCGAAGCCAACAGGTAGAAAGATGACAACATTAAACAAAAGGGAAGACGTGAAATGATAGAAGACCATTCCACCAAAACAACAGAAGAGAACATAGGATAGGAAGACGAGTTCCTCAACCTCCTCAGTTCAGAATGATGTAGTGACGACATTGATGTTCATCACCACAACGATGGTTTGTGTACTCAGTGTAATAAATACTATTTCCATAAGACGGACCAAAATGATATTAGATTTAATGCGTTTAATGTAAGAAATGGATACATGCCGCAAGGCCAATGTTTATTGCAAAACGCTGAACAAAACCATACTGCTTTCTTCTTTGTGTCATGGCTTAAATATGAGTTACATTTATATTTTATAAAGCCTTACATATTGTAATACATTACTTTAACTGTAAGTTTATGCTGTCCCATCTTCCCCTAATGATGGGGTAAGACGTCAGTTTTGGTGCAATTAGTTTAATTGTACTTTTTAAAGAAATTGATTGTCATTCCTGCAGGTTACAATTAAATGAACAAGTAATACATTGCGATACCATTTATATGAGGGTCGTTGAGAAAGTGACAGACGATTTGACATAACTAAATAATAAGGAAAGTTTTCAACCCCAACATTTATTTACAAAGTTAAAGTACCTTACTCTATTTTTCAACATAATCATCATCGCTGTCAAGATATTTATTGTCACGTGGTAGCAGTTTTTATACACAGATGTTGTACTCTTTCACCGCTAAGGATCTGAACCAAGATGCCATTCCTACTTTCAGGTCTTCGTGGTTGGGAAAGCTTTTCCATACAAAAAGTCATGTTCGGTGTCCAAAGTAAAACAAAGTTTTTCTGAATTCTTTTATGAACATTTGCTTTTAACTCCTCCATAACGGTTAACGGATTTCCACTCTGGTCTTTTTCGCAAACACTGGATTATCCTTGATTGCTTGTAAATTATGCGATATTTCCTGACTGAAGACTCCTTCATAGCATTATCATCATACACTTGCGTTATTTGCTACGCAATTCGATTGACCGAACATTTTGTGCATTCAAAAAACGAACAAGTTCCTTGGCAAAAGAAAATATAATATCGTCATTGAAAAACTGGTACCATGTGATAATAAATATTGCACTGAGAAATAGAATAGTGTACTGTAACTTCGTGAATAAAGTTTTATGTTGATATATTTCGTTATCATTTAGTAATGCCAAATCGTCTGTCACTTTTTGGATGACCCTTGTATTTTCTCCATTCACAATTACATGTGAAACAGTCATAACTGTTAAGAATGACATCTTCCCCCGACTTACTTTAGTTCTTTTGTCTACTTTTTTGAAACTTCCGGTCTCTGGTGAAGGTCCCCATAAGTGGAGTAAAGATTCACTTTGCTTCTTTTAGCGCTATGGTTTCAAAGACAGTTTTAGTTGTGGCATTGGCAAATTCAGTAACTAAAATGAAAACCCTGTGTAGCTCCTCAGGGCATGGGATTAGCACGAAACAAACGTGAGCTAATTCTGTTTAAGCATGTTTTAATTTCTCCCTGCACGCCTCACCGTTGCAAAAGCGTGTAAACGTTAAAACTCAGCTAATTTTGATCCCTATTAGCGCCGTACGTATGTAAAGCAGCACACATTTTCTATAAGGCTCTTGATCACTTTCTTCCTCAGTAACATTATTTTTATTTCAGGGACGGCGCTCCGTGGCCGAGTGGTCAGACCACTCGTCTTTAGCAATGAAACGTTGCTCATCTCACGAAACGTTGACATCACCTTGTTAATTCCGGGGAAAATCGAGTCATCTGGAAAATTTCATGAAATGCTAGAATCGACTTTTAAGCTCAGATGGAAGAGTAGCGATAAAAAAAGAATATTGGTTCCTGACTTCTTAATCATGTTCTCTCCTTCCAAAGCTACTTCGGAATTATATCTCTCTTAAATATATTTTATTATCAAAGCTTTGCAATGCATAACGATGTCCAAGCACTTTAGGCAGTTTTGTAATACTTCTTCGTTTTACGTTGTTACTTTATGTATAACTCAAATCCTACTAAGAATGTTTACTTTTTTCAGAACTCCGTGCGTGTTTACTGTTTTACACTGTTCTTCGAGGTTCCATATAGCTCCGCAGACGCCATTGTAATCTTGCTCAAGAATCTTCGGCTTGTGTTCCATGATGTTTGTTCCTTTTACTTTCCATGTATACCCCAGCTCAAGATACCGGTAGTGAACGCTCGTACTAACTGTTACGTCATACAGTAGCCAGGCGCTGTGGAAAATCAGTGTGCATTAAACAAGAGTTCGAGTATACGAGTAGAAGTGCTTTAAACGATTGTGAACACTCGTTGTGTGCGGCGCCCCATTACAGTATGTGAGTTACAATAAATCTGATAACTGCTGCCTATTGTCTAGTGTTAATGAGATAAATGGAACGTCCACACTGATGCCCATTATTTATAGCATTATGTAACGGACTTTGTCATGCGCTCGATCCGCGCAACTCTCTGCGACCCGTCAGTAGTCTACATTCGTTAGACAATAGCGACACCGCCGTCAGTGGGACTGCACTGAAAGAGAGTACAATAAAAACACCATGTTTTTCAGGCAATTTCCTTAAAACCCCTTTTCTTTGTTTCTGACCTCGGAACGGACCTCTATTCATTAGTTAGGGTTTGTGAGGCAGGCTTTCGTAATCAAACTTATAGCATACAGACACATCTATCAAGTGTCTTCCAGCCACTTCGGTAAAATACTTAGATGTCCACCCATTTCGCCGCTCATATTTTTCAGATAAATAAGAGTTCGGGTAGGTGAGAAACACAACACAACTACCGACATTAAATAAAGAAAAACACTATGGGAAACCAAAAGTATCGACACGCTTTTGAGAGGGGGCGTCTTTCGACTGTACATAGTAACAAATCTTTTGGGGGTCGGCTGATTATCTGCTGAATTTGCTATTTTAACATTGATAGCCACAAGTAACATTATTCTATAAGGTATTATACATTATTTTATTTATTATTGTTTTTACTCTCTGCCATGAAAATATTTTTTCTCCCTTTCACTGTGCTGTTTCACATTTGTGTGTAAAAAAGATGTTTTTGAACATCCTGTCTGACGCATATGATTGTCCCACGTGACTGCGACATGGAATTGCACTGATATATAAAATACCCTTTGGGACAAAATAATTATTCCTCTCAAAATACGTACCAACAACCAATTGCACCACAGAAATAAAGACACGCTCATTTTGCCCAGGGCGGAGTGTGAACTTTGATTAATTGTATCAATGATCAATGTGGAAAAGGTTCTGCAAACCAACCGTGGTCTTCCCTCAGTGACAAAAGATGCATCTCTGTAGCTTACGGATAGTCGTTTGCTGCAACAGCTAGAACTCTTTGTTTGCTATTTATATTTATAATCGAGGATAAACTACCTATCCGTCCTTTCAGTTATATACAAACAAAAGAACACATAGTTATCTAAATGCTTATTTACACTATTTAGTATGAACACACGCGTGTTGTAAGGTCTTGTAGTTCTAACTTTTAATGGGCCTAAGGGGAGTCGAAATGGAATTTTCATAATTTTTTCAATTTCATGTTTTAATTGCGTATCAATATACCGAATCTCCCGCTCATTTTGGTATAACTTTCATAGAGATACGGTAATTGTAAATAGTTTAAAAATATCCTACATAGTACTTTTTTAGAACATTTTGATACACTCTCTTGGTAAAACCTCAACAACTTTGTAAATATCAGTGTGAGAGCAGAGATCCTTTTTTTTTACTTTGACCGGAAAGTTTTACTTTAGCTATTCGCAGCATTCGTTTCCCGCTCATATTTCTCTCCTGGGAGAGTTGTTACTATTTATTAGAGTTTTATGCTCGAAGGCAATTTCTGAAGAAGTAAAATTGTCTTTCAAATATCCCATTATCTCGGAAACTAATTGACACCAAGGGCATACATTTTCACCACACATTTGCACCTAAGTAGGTTCTATTTTAACGAAAAGGTTATTATGTATATAGATTATTTCTTTTTTAAATTTAAAGATCATTTTTAGAAAATGTTAAGAGCTTTATTAAAAACCTTTTACCTTTCCTTCTAATGAACAAAGTGTTCTATTTTTCACCAATTAACTGTAAAGCTATTACGGAATATACCTTGAAAAAGTTAGCTCATTATGTTAACTGTTGCTGAGATAATGGGTCAAACTTTAACATTGGCAAGATGGGGCATTTCGACTTCCCTTAATCCCAAGAGCTTTTGAAAAACTGAAATTGAATATACTTATGAATGCTCTTTATCTTCTAGTATCTCATTCTAAGTTTGGCGCGAAAGACCGCTTACTTTGCTCAGAGGCCTCTTTAGCAGCCTTGAGTTTATGTTATGTGCAGCAAATCTACGACACACCAGCGGCTTTAATTCCGTTCCAAAGGAACCACGCTACGGATCTTTAGCCTGAAGCATTCCCTTGCCCTCCACCGGGTTTGAGCTCACAGCTTTGAGAACCGGACCTCTTCTAGACCACGGAGATCTAATCAAATAATTTTGAGATTACTAAATAAAAATGCCCACATCCTATTAAACCCTAAAATTTCAAGTAAGTCTATACTGTTTTCTCTAAATACACAGAACTGCTGATTTTTCAAAATGTAATAATTGGTTTCTCAAAATGAGACAATTATTTCGAAAAACATAAGACCATTTTATTTAATGTAATTTTAGAAGTATTATAAAAGTTTTGAAACAAATTAATGAAAAGTTGCATTGTATGGAGCATTTTCAATATGGAAAGTTTTTGGAAAAATGTTTACGAGAAAATAGATCTAAAGTTGGGATTGCGTGTTAATAAGCTAGCGCCCAATTATAGCTTCAGTTAATTGGTAGTTAAAGTGTGTCAACTGGACAAAACTATATGTTTTTTTGAAAGTTCAGAAATTATATAATTTTTGTCGTGGCCGGTTTACCCTTCCCTTGTGTAGGACTGACAACCCTAGGACTTAAAAGCGGATGCCTAGAGTAAGAAGCCTGTCGGGGAGCCAACGGCACATAACCACAGAATGGTACCTGGAACGAGTGGTCGGCCCGTAGCCAGGTATGAGCGTGAGGAAGTGGATGTAATGAAATGAAAGCGAAATGGATGTAAGGAAAGGTGATGATGGAACAATTGGTGGAATGAGTGGTGAGGTAAATCAGAGGACCCGGAGAAAACCCGTCCAGACGCCGTTTCGTGACCGAGTGGTTAGACCACTCCCCTCTTACCTAGAGGCCCGGGTTCGATCCAAAGCAACCGCATGTGAGACTTGTGTTGGACAAAACGACGCAGGGACGGGTTTTCTGCGGGTTCTCCGGATTCCCGCACCATACAATCCCACCTGTGCTCCATCTTCATTTCATGTATCACTAGTGTCAGCGCTGGGTAGTAAATTCGGGCGTTAAACACTATAAAAACGGAGAAGGAATGGAGATAAAATTAAGGGAAAGAAATTTCGGGGGAATGACTTAGCCTTTCCAGCATTCAGGAAAACCCCCCGAGCGTGGCCCACCGCGATTTCAGTCCCAGCAGAAACGCCTGGCTCGGTAAGCAACCAGATATTACACATAATCAACATATTATCACCATATCAAGAGCAGGAGTGTTAACAGAAACTACCATAGTGGATTATTTACTCATTAGTAAACAAAAACAATTCTGCCTTGTGATTACCTGAGTGAGGCTTTTACTCTACCATTTGAGAGGGAAAAATTTATGAAAAATGAATCAATTTACACACATAAACCATCTGAAAAGAATAACTTTTCTGATTGCTGCTGAACCTTATTTTTACAGTAGATTTTTTCGAATCGTAGGAAACGAAATATATATTGTAGTAGCATGGCCAAGCGGAAGACCTAGGTTCGATGCCAGGTACCGGCGTGGGGAATTTTCCCCCACTGGGAGACCTCGTCCGGGGTGCACTCAACCCAGGGGGCTCAACTGAGGAGCTACTCGATTGAGAAGTAGCGGCTCCAGATCGAGAAAACCGCATCAACCGGCAGGGAGGGACTCGAAGCGCACATCACGTCTCACCCTCCAGCACGCCTTCGGGCCGTGATGGGGGGATGCAGCGGCTAGGTGGCAGGCCAAGGTCCCTTATGGACTGTAGTGCCATGGAGTTACGTCATATCTCCCGGCCAGAACAAAATCAACCCTTGAGAACTGTCCGTTTTAATTAAATTGAGAATCTACTGCTGCGTTAAGAGAGCAAGTGAACGCATATCAAGTTATAATAATGTAGGTAATTAAAATTTTTCAAGTGTGAAAATCAGGTGAGAGAATTATTGAAAATTTTACAACGAAGTGCACAACTCTATCATTCGCATGTTACAGAACAAAACACAATAAAGGGCACCCTCTGTCAAATTTCCTTAAAACAAGTCTGTTAAAACCGATCATTGATTTTGAATGTTAGAGCATCGACTGTGATATTTCATTGTTCTACTTGCAGGCTAAGATAATAAGCAGTATTTTGTGTTATGCATTTTGCCTTCTATTAAAAAAGTGAATTTACATCGTTATCTAAACAAATTTTCCGCGAGATTACTTAACTCGGAGCAGCTAAACTTGGTAGCAGCTTGTTGACCTATACCATTAACAATTTTATGAAGCAGCTTTTTGATATTTATAAAATCATAGTAATTATGATCTTGCCTATCGATGAACGTAAGGTATTTGTTCTAAAAAAACTTTAAACATGTTATTTAAAACCAAGTAACTTAACGAACATTTTCGTGCATATAATTTATAATAACTGCATAGGGCTCTTCAGCATAGACGTTTATCAATGTTACGCGAAAATGTTTTAAACTTTCAGCATTAATGAATAATAGTGTTTCAAATCTTGGAGACATATTTTATTACATCATCTTATGTACTTTGGAAGCTATAGCTAATTGCTTGTAATCATGCACGTTCACCTACATACCCGCTCATGTCTCCACTAATAAGGTAAAACGAAGGTCGCTCACGTCATTTCTCCGCTAACTAGTTTTAACTTGAATTAGCTCCGTTGAGTTCTGCAACTATTTTGACACAAGAAAGTCTATTTGGATATCCGTCAAATTCGCAGAAGCCGGGCCACCTGCTATAAGCTTGCGAGTGGGCCTGTAAATCAGTGGGTGGATTAGTTGGGATAGTAAGTGCTATTCTCCGTGCGAGTTTGTGAGGACTGCTGTGACGTGCAATGAGTGCTGCTACAACAAGAGACTGGAGATTTCTGTTCGATTCCCAACGAGTGAGCCATCCAAGAATTTATCGTGCATACCAAGAAACCGCCATGACAGTCAAAACTAAGTCAAGCGTCAGTGAGACCTTAGTGAAGTGACAGTGAGAACTTAGTGAAGTGACAGTGAGAACTTAGTGAAGTGACAGTGAGAACTTAGTCAAGTGACAGTGAGAACTTAGTCAAGTGACAGTGAGAACTTAGTCAAGTGACAGTGAGAACTTAGTCAAGTGACAGTGAGAACTTAGTCAAGTGACAGTGAGAACTTAGTCAAGTGACAGTGAGAACTTAGTCAAGTGACAGTGAGAACTTAGTCAAGTGACAGTGAGAACTTAGTCAAGTGACAGTGAGAACTTAGTCAAGTGACAGTGCGACCTTAGTCAAGTGACAGTGCGACCTTAGTGAAGTGACAGTGCGACCTTGGTGAAGTGACAGTGCGACCTTGGTGAAGTGACAGTGCGACCTTGGTGAAGTGACAGTGCGACCTTGGTGAAGTGACAGTGCGACCTTGGTGAAGTGACAGTGAGACCTTGGTGAAGTGACAGTGAGACCTTGGTGAAGTGACAGTGAGACCTTGGTGAAGTGACAGTGAGACCTTAGTGAAGTGACAGTGAGACCTTAGTGAAGTGACAGTGAGAACTAAGTGAAGTGACAGTGAGAACTAAGTGAAGTGACAGTGAGAACTAAGTGAAGTGACAGTGAGAACTAAGTGAAGTGACAGTGAGAACTAAGTGAAGTGACAGTGAGAACTAAGTGAAGTGACAGTGAGAACTAAGTGAATTGACAGTGAGAACTAAGTGAAGTGACATTTAGATTTAAATGAAGTGACAGTGAGAACTACGTGAAGTGGAAGTGTGAACTAGATACATGCACAGTAATAGTTTAACTAATATCGTTATTGTCAGTGAGAGCTTGGTGAAACCAGAGTGAGAAGCAAGTTCAGGCAGAGGAAAGTTGTGGAATTGCTTATACAAAAGTGGAGAAGGGATCTGATGACTGTGGACTGTGGTCACCGCGCAGCGGGGACCCTGTCCCTCACAGAATGAACATCCCCGGCAGATCCTTCACCAATATCAATGATGTGTTCGTCCTGAGGTTCTCTGGCGGAAAGAAAATGGTTTTCTCCTGGATTCACATACACAGCAGACGCTGAACACCATTGTTCACCGCGCGTAACCCACCGAGATAAAAGGACACTATAACTGTACGCCAGTATTTACCAAGCGAATGTGTGTAAACTAGAAAATACGAAGTTCAGGATAATTGGGCCCAAATGCGAGCCTAAATCTTTACCACCCGAGTCATCGCTTTGGATCTTAAAGCTATACTAACGCCACATTCAATTTATAATATGCCTCTTGCCCAGTGTTCTACAGTTAAAATACAAGGCTTGTTCAATAATTAACCGGAATGATTTTGTTAAAAGCTTTATTACGAGAATGGAACATGACAGTTATTATTTTTCAGCGAAATTCTCCTCAAGCTTCCGCCAGCGCTTGATGAGCTTCTAAATTCCACGTGAAAAGAATTCTTGGGGCGTGCGTCTAGACTTCCCCAGCATCTGCGAATCTTGAGCCACTGAGAGCTTCTTTCAGTGGGTTACAAATTCTGATAACCTGAAGGTGCCAGATGTTGGAACAAGCAGACGAACTCCAGATCTTTGAAGGTATCTAATGTGACTCTGGCAGTGTGTGACCTCATGCAGCAACAGTAGGCCACTGGCCACCAGTCCACGCCACTTTTCCTCAAAATTGCTGGTTTCAAATTGTGACACAAGGTTTGCGTACATCTTTCTGTTTATATTTTAATCTCTCGTCATGCACTGTTCAAGAATAACTCCCATATGGTCCTAGCAAGGCCTTACCAGCACTTCTTTCAGTTCGCACCAACTTTGGTTCTGAAAGGCGTTTGAACTTATCTACCCACTCATACACTTGTTTTCGACTGAAACAACTTTCACCATATTATACTAGCATCCGACGCTGAATTCTGATTGGTTTCAATGATTCTGCTGACAAAAATCTAATGACTCTCCGCTGTTCTACGTTGGTGCAAACATGTAACTTGTTTTCAGTGAGTACCAGCATCCCGTTCGCGAGGCAGGGATGCCCAGCTATCTGATAATAACTCTTGAACGCCACCAAAACATAACAAAGAGGCACACGCTTTGTCCAAGTTTTGTATTTTTATACATCTTTTCCGGTTACATACTGAATCGCCTTGTATCTACAGAATGAAGGCTATTTTGCTTTAACGTGTAACACTAATATTCATTTACTGATGTGGTAATCTTTTATATACTTAATGATTCAGAGATGCCTAACAAACCGAGTTGACGATGAAAATGGTGTTACTGTATTACAAATTCCATTGAAAAAAAAAGTGTAATATTTTTGATATCCTCTTTTATTACGTCGAAAAACGAAGATTTATTAAATTATCATGCTCGGCATTTGCCTGAATAATATCGGTAGTGGAGGACACGAGGGACGCGCCCCTTCAATAATTAAAAAACTGTCCACCTAAATTTTGCGTATTATTGAAAATCACATTCTGTAAAAATGAATAAAAATTTGATTATTAGCAATGTACTCATGATGACATAATTAAGCTTCGCTACTCAATAAATGGCATTTATGAACAAACCTCCGACTCCCACCACGTCCCTGAATACCTCGCCGGTGTATAACAACCTGATTCCTACTGCCGCGTACAGATACTCTAGAACTTGGCTCTCTTGGCTGGAGGACTTATGACTTACGTGGGTGCCCATTGTAATAGACCTTTCGACGAGCTGATAATTTTTTAGGGGGAAATGGATTTCATGTCATTTTTAGTCAAAAGTCACTTTTTGGTTTTTCTGCAAAAACAAGGTCCATCAATCGTGTTTTATGCTTTCTGAAGTATTGTGTTCCTACAAAATAGAAATGGAGTTTTATTTATGGACAGCCTTTAACTATTATGATTCTCAACGTCCCAATCTATATTGGGCGTGAAAGACCGCTTTATGTTGCTCACAGGCCTCTTTATCCGGTTTGAGATTCCTTTGCGTGCCGTAAATCTGCGTCACGCTGTTTCTACGATATTTACAGCTTAAAATACCCCATTTTTAAAAGTTTGCACCCTTTTAAACGCCCTTCAAATGTAAACTTTAAACTTGTTTCATTTCATTTTCTTAATGGCGGGCCAAGGCCAAGTGAGTAGACGACTCGTCTCCCACCTAGGTGGCCAGGGTTAGATCCAATGCTGCGTACGTTGGATTTGTGGTGGACGAAGCGGCGTCAGGGCGAGTTTTCTTTCTCTGGGTCCTCCGGTTTTCCCCGCCACTCAATCCACAAATTGCTCCATTATCATCTTTCCTATCATACACTTCGCTTACATTTCATATCAACCACTTCCTCGCATTTATTCCTGCCTACGGGCCAACCACTCGTTCCAGGTTCTCCATTCCGTGATATCGTGCTGTTGGCTCCCCGACAGACTTCTGACCCTAGGCATGCGCTTGTAAGTCCTGGGGTAGGGGGTGTCAGTCGGGTAAGCCGACTACGTACGTATTCATTTTCTTAGCATTTCGCTGCATTCAAAAGCCGTCTCCTTTGACAATTGTTATGTAAAGTGGTAGAAAATTGCACTGGATGTTCAAGGAAATGTGGTTAATAGAACTGTATATTGTATTTTTGATTTTTTCTAAGGTCGATGAAATTAAAATTAAAGTGAATCTCAACATGGCCAAAAAAAAAAAAAAAAAAATACCAGAAGTTTTGTCATGAATACCCTAAATATGTTATAATCTGCACAGGAATCACATATCAAAATTTTGATACTTATTTTATATGAGTCACTGTTTCTAGAACATTTGTTAACATTTTTGACCTTATTGCATCGAAATTTCAGGAGGAGATATATTTTGATTGCATGGGTTTTCTAAACACAACAGCATTGATTTCTAAAAATTTTTAAAGGTACAGAGTTGAAACTGCATTTGATTTATAATCCCATGTAGTGCCATTTTTAATAAAAGTCAATGATAAACTCAATAAAAAATTGGATTTATAGGTCACGTAAAATATGAGTACAAACATGTAAAACCCTAGCTTTATAACTATAGAAATTAGATTTAAAACCCATTCACCCCTTTCATCATAGAATAAAGAACCCAGAACGAGGGATCGGCTCATAAGGAAGTAGATGATGAGAAATGAATGAAAATGAACAAAAGGAAAGGTGACTGATGATGAAACAAATTGTGGAATGAATGGTGGTGAAAACTGGGAAACCGGAGACAAACTGCCCAGACGCCGCTTTGTCAACTACAAATTCTTTCGGATTGAACCCAAGTTATCTTGCTGAGAGGCAGCTGTCTAACTACTCGGCCACACCAGCGCCATATTCTAGAACTAAGCATGTAAAATATCAAATATATTACAGATATGAATTTAAACATCTGAAGCTACGCTCAAAGTGCAGAGATAGAGAAATCGGTGCAGCGAACTACAATGCGATGATAAAAACTATGCGAATACAATGAATGATCTGTGTGTTAAGTTGGTGAGGAATTAGTACAGCCATTCCTCCCACATTCATGGCTTCACACTTTTGATCTGATAGAGAAAACTAAGGTAATTGGCGGCTTTCGCATAATCTTTTTTGCGATGGCTGTTTTTCACTAGAGGCTCGTGTCCAAGGCAATCTCAGGTTCGTTGAGAAAACACAGCAATTCAGTTTTATTAATTTTCTTGTGCAGACTTTAAAGGTACAATGACATTTAAATACGAAGTAACTTATCATTAGAATATGTTTACTCAATAGCAGTTGAGAAAAGTAGATATGTTTTACCGGAAAATTTGCAGAATATCATGATATGTTAAAATCGACATCATAGCTCCAATGGCAGAGCAGTGGCACGGAAAGCCCAAGACTGTTGGTTCAAATAACAACCACAATATTTATGAGTATAGCATCCCGTAACTGGGTATTAATACTATCATGAATAATGGATGAACCATAAGGGATAGATTAAATATTATTACACAAAAATTGGAGATGCCATTAAAACACAGAATACAATTTTGTTTGGAGTTAAACATTTTAGATATTCCTTGTTATTGGTTTAATTGTCCAATCTTTATTATTTTCTCAAACGGGAAGTCGTCATCCGTTTTTCTTTTTTCTCTAGTGGCCATGGAAAGAGAATAGAATCTCAATATCATTACTTAGCAGCCACCTTTTAAAGGTTTCGCTCTCTCTTTAGCCTAGTGTAAACTTTTATTTCTGATATACCTACAAGAAAATAAGTAATAACATTTTTTCGGTTGGGTTTTTTATCTTGATTAACATGGAGTAGATAGGACAGTAAGATTTTGTTAGAATAATTTGTTGCGGAATAGGCAGAAAAAGTAATGTGAATGGAACACATGTTTTACTCCATGTAGTGCTGCTTCTGAATTTCCATACAGTGGGTGAACATCCATTTAACCCTTAGCCACCCAAGGCCCTACACGCCTAGCTGCGCAGACCAGTGCAAGTGTCGTGAATTGAAGGACTGTGGTGGAGGGCAAAAGACACCCAAGGTCGCGCGCAATACATTGGTTGTAATGGGAAAACAGTGAAATTTAAAGCAGGTATAATTTCGTCAAAAAATAATTGTGGAAACACGTTCTCTATGATCATCAGCATCTATGCACAGGAATTAGATCTTGAATGTTATGTTGTTAGTTGAATATAATCACTTCATTGACTACACGAAATTTCATTCCACAGCTGAACAAAATCAAAGTAAATATCATTGAACTTGAATATCGCATACCTCATTTAAAGTGTTTTGCAAACGGGATATAAGCATCACAGAGAGCATAATTCAGTTTCTTCTCAATGATTCCATATACCCTATGCTTTTTACTTTAATGGACAAAATCGTCAACAAGAATTGTACAGTAGGCTTGTTAAGAGTGTCTCTGCAGTAAAGTGGTCAAAATGCTGAATTAAAAATGCAAAATATCCTGGGTTCAATTCTACGCTGATGAAGCTATTCTTATTTCATGATCATTATTTCTCACCCTCAAGAGCCTGGAAATATGAATGTGATACTGGATGTCTGTTAGGCAATCGAGAAGTACAGTTTTAATGTACACCTCAACAATTTAAGCAGTTGCTATAGAAGGTCCAAATGGTAATACGACGATATTACCTAAGGCGGTATGTAAGTAAATAAAACAACCAAATAAATAAAGTGATTTAGCAGAAAATAAAAACATATACGATACTGATTTTCAGAGACGGTATGTACAGTATAAAGGTGCAATTAGGTCCTATATTCCTCTTCAGTAAATACATTCAAGACGCTCAGTAAGCATTTTCTATCAGCAGTTGTGGTATATTTGAGTTAGATATATTAATATGAGCACTACAGGAGAGTATGGTCTGTGCTTCGTGAAATAATTTAAAAAACAAATCTAAAATTAGAATCAGTTACTTAATATTCTTTATGTTCTAACATGTTTGCATCCTATGGGGTTGTCAGTCTGAAATTATAGATTTGAAAAACTAAATGTATCGAGATTTCGGGTATTTTTTTAAATTTGGGACAAGTTATAATATTGGAAATAATATTTTAGCACTGCCTTCTAATGACAATGAACATATTCAAAATAGTTATAGGAATTACATTAGCGTTTTCATTACCTTTGTCAAATGAGAAGGGAACATCTTGTCTTTATTCTCATGGAAACAATTTTTTCGCAAAATACATTGAGTATAGTCTGTGGCATTTCAATGGCACAAACTTGTTACATTTTAGAGCAGCTAATGATCTACTGAGTAATTCTGGTTTACTGAATAATTCTGATTTAAGTATTGGAAACCTAACATAAATTATCATTTGCTTAGTGACCGAGGAAACCCACGGGAATAAATCACAATGAATGTGGAACACAAATTACAAATGTTATAATTTATTCTTACTGATGGAAAGTGATCTCGGAATCTTTTTCCGGTGGTTGGTGCAGTTATGCAGCATAGGAGTGCACCATGTTCATTATTAAACCTTATCACTTTTAAAGCCTTTTAAGCGTACTGAACATATGGCAGAAAGCACGTTTGACCTCCAGCTGACGATGCGCGAGAGGTTTCAACTAGCGACAGCAACACTAGCGCCAGCGGTGAGTCTAGGGAATATAAGTCCAAGATCTTTGATCCCCCCTAACAAATAATTAGTGACATACGAATGAGATGTCTATGACTTATTCTCAGTGTGTTTGGGTTCATTTCTAGTGCCTACCAATCGGACTTAGAACTTCTGAGGCGCCCTTTCCTATCTGCTTTGTGAAGTACGAAGTTTGAATTTCAAATACTTTAATTTGAAGACCTTCCTTTATTACCTACCGTAGTATCTCATTCATCTGCGATATACAGAGTGAACCATTTAACAGAGACTGTAGAATGTCTCCAAAACTAGGCGTTGTAGAAAGAAACAAACGTCTTGAATAAAAGTTGCTTGATATAATGCCAATTGCTGTGTTTTAATTGGAGAATATTTGGTTGGAAATTTGGGGGATTATATTCCGAGAAGGTCTGTAACATTCACAAAAAGGGGATAAATATTTTGGCCTAAAAATGTGATGAGATTAAATGGGAGCCGTTGAAATTTAGAGTAAGAAACAGAGGCTATGCGCATTATTTAAACCTTATGTTGGTTATGTTTATGCAATGCTGGACGTTACCGATTAGAGACCAGGAATTTTAGGCACGAAACCATCATTTGTTCAAAATTAGGAGTAGAAAGTACAGAGCGTTGCAGGAAAACTATATTCAGCTAATAGAAACATTTAAGAATGGAGTGAATTTCTTTAGCAGTCTTTTAGGGCTGTCCTCTGTCCTTAAAAAAAATTAGGTTTAAAATTCTTAATTCGAATGTTGGGTAATTGAACCACTGAAGTGATTGTTTACGATATCAAGTTGTTGTAAACACTGACGGTCAAAGTATTCGTGATACTGATTAGATGGTTAATTAATGGGAATAGTATAGTTAATGGCTTCAAGTTGTCTGTAATTAACTATTATATACACATAGTTGTAAAAGCAATAAACGGCTAATGTTCTCAAACTGTTTATCTGTATTATTTTCTGTAACAGTTTGTACACTTTTTGTAATTAGACTCATTTGTTCATATAACAGTGACCCAACTGTCCCGTATTTGGCGTCTGCAGATATTCTTAGGTGTGTTTTTTTGGTACTGTTTAACGCCCGTTTTACTGCTTATGGCACCGCAGGCACCGGTGGAATGCGATGGCGAGGCAAACCGGAGAACCCGGAGAAAACCTACCCCTACGTCAAAAGATTTGCAGAACTCAACGGTGCTATTTCAAGTTAAAACCTGACAGAAGAGGACTGGCGAGGACAGTCTTCGCTTTACCCATCTTGGTATTAACGGAGACGATGAGCGGGTTGCCCTCATTATGAGGGATAAAATGAAGATTATTCTCGCCACTTCTCCACTAAATCACGTTTTTCCAGAATGTACTCGTATTATATACAACATATTTATAACGAAACACAAAGTATCAGACATTACCACAACTCTGAATAATCCAAAGTTGTTTCAGAATACTATTTGTTATTTTAAAAGGTATTTCTTTGTACAAATTAATTTAAACTGTAACACACTACTTTGTATTTCTCAATGATTTGTAGTGATATTGTAAACTACCTATGCAATGCTCAATGTGAGTTTTAGAAATAATCTTTGTTCCAATTATTCTTGCGCAATTTATTTTCTGTAATGTTTGGTCGCAAACATTTCCATTCACATGACTTTCTCTATTTCTCTGTAACACATTATTGTTAATAAGCTTATTTTTCTATCTATTTCATGCTAACCGAGATAAACATTAGCAGCAAAAGTCTTGTTACTTAGAAGTGAACTAATGGAATACACTGGGCTAAGCCAACAGTCAAATGCTTTAATATGTGGCTGTTGGGATTGAAATCCGTTTGTTTGCGTGGCCCGGAGTTGAAAAGTTCCTGCATGAAAAAAGTTTAAGTATTATAAACCAGTAAACAATAACAGGGAATATCTAGAAAACGATCAGCCCCATGAAAAAATTATGTCACATAAATTGTGTTTTAAGGAGCTCAACACTTTTTGTAAGATTTTGTCTATGTCTTACGGTTTACTAGTTATACAGAATTCAGAAAAATGCATCCAAGGCTACTCCCATAAAATTCAAGATGTACATTTTATATGTCATCTAAACATCCTAAATATAAGAGATTTTAATCAAAATTCTTAGATCCATTTTTGAGAAAACTAAAATATCAAGTTTGGTATCTAACGGACTCTTCATTTTTAAGCTATGATGTCCAAAGACACACACACACACACTCACACACGCATAGACAAGATGCACATGGACATTTTTCTAAAAATGCTTTTCTTGAACTCAGTGAATCCCTAAACATGTATTTCTGGTGAAATCCGGTGTCGAATTTTTCTCAATATAATATGTGCATACTACGTGTAGAGCAAGTAAAAAAAAACACTGTGTACTGCGAAATTAAATATTATTTAAAAAAAAATCTTCCCGCTGGTGGGTTTGAGCTTGCGTAGCCCCGTTGAGTTGTGCAACTCTTTTAGCGCACAAAGGGATATCTGCACACGTCAAATATGGAGCACGTGGGCCATATATTACTTATTTATTGTTCATTGGATTATTGTTTTTCTGTGTTATTCTTTGTGATATTATTTCGCACATAATATATTTCTCTCTGCCACCGGGTAGTGCTTGCTTGCAGCGAGACAAATACAAGCATATGGCTATGTTGAGAAGGAAATAATTTATGGCTGAAAAATGGCATCTTCGCTCCTAGTTGGGGTACTATCGTACCGTCCTCGTATTTCCGATTGTAGTGTAGGCAATAAACACCAAGCTAACTTAACTCAAACACATCTACGCATTAATCCCTTCAAAATGTACACTAACGAGATCAGTGCTGTTTGAATTTGAAATGTGTGGAACGTCTCGCTGGAGGCGACCCCTAGGCGAAGCGCACATAAACAATAACTGTTGTGTATGAAAGGGGAGAAAAGCTGATAAGAAATGAGTGGTTGTAAAGCAAGAAGAAACGACGCAGTCCCGTCTCAGCCGGGCACAACAACACGATCTCGCACTCTGCCACGTCAAGAGAATCCTTCTCGCTTTGATCTTTCATTTCTTTTTCCCTTTGTTTCTTCCTTCCCTCTTATAAATTTATGTCCCGCTGTAGTGAAATCAAGTGTAATAAACGTTGACTTCTGAAATTTAATTATTTATTTTTATGGCTTAGAGCAGGCAATTGTCATTTTGGGTTTTTCAAAAAGCAATTTCTCTGCCTTTTATAATTACCCAGAGGAGTGGATCTACCATTTCAGCAAACCTTGGAACCCTATAATGTTGCAAAGAATTATAGGAGGATAGGAGGGGACCCGAGGTTATTGTACCTGCTCCACACGAGGGGGCTCTCTCGGGAGGATACACCGGCTGACCGGTACCAGGAGCCACGGAACAGCAATGAGGTATTTCAATAAACTATAGATATTACTAAAATCAACACAATTAAAAATAAACAAATAAGAGTTTAAATCATTAATTTCAAATCACTGACAAATGCTCTTAACTTCATTAAAATAGAATATAAATTCCTTCCTGGAGATTATTAATATTTAAATTTCATGAAACTGTTCTGCATGAAGAAAGTTTGCAGATTGAGGCACCGAAATAGTCGACAGGTAAACCGGGGCCCCTGTCCCACATAGGGTATAACGCCCCCGCCAGGAGCGGCCCTCATCACTGCAATCAGACGAAGTCAGAGGACGGTGTCAGTTACTTTGGGCAACCTTTATCCATGCCACGCCGCACCGAGCACCATCTCCGATACTTCCAACCCTGAAAGAAAGTCTGTCCGCAGGATGGAGTGCAAACTCAAAGCGGTTAAATATTGGATGAGAAGCGTTCACGGGAACCAATATCCAATTACGGCAGTCTTCTACTGTGAACAGTTGAAAATGGAAGGTAAGTCGACGTGGGCATCAAAATTAAAGAAAGGTTTGGAAACCATTGGGATGGGATACGTTTGGATGGCGGGGCAGGCAAATAGACGGATTATTTAGAGAAAAATTAAGAACTCCTCTGTGATATTGACAGACAGCAAATAATTCCGCAATGCATGGAGAAGGTTTCATTGGAAGTACAGCCTGGGCTAAAGTCGGAGTGTAGTATAGAGCAATACATAAAACAGGTGCCAAACTCATTAGAGAGGAGCTCGCGTGGTTTAAACTAGGAGCATGGCGGATGATAATAATTACTGACGAGAATACTATGAGAATCTGCCCCATTTGCGAGGAGAAAGAGTCGCGGATCCGTATCTTGATAAGATATAGGGGTACGGAGGAATGGCCTCTCACCTAGACTGCCCGGGTTTGATACCCAGGCAACCGCATGTGAAATTTGTGGTGGACAAAGCTGCGCAGGTGCGGGTTTTCTCCGGGCTCTCCGGTTTCCATCGCCATCGCATTCCACTGGTGCTCCATCTTCATTCCATGTACCATCAGTGTTATCGCCTGCGGTTCCACAAGTAGTTAAAGCCGGTGTTAAACACTATAAAATCGGAGGAATGGAGGGAAAAAGTATTTACCGTGATGCTTTTCCACCACGAATATGGAGTTAGAAGAATGTTGGACGCTACTGGCAGGCACGAAGGACGCGGACGGGCTAGGTAAATTTCTAGTTAAGGCGAGACAGCTGAGATCTGAGAAGGCTGATAATACAGAAGATGGGGGTGAGAAGAAGAGCTAAAAAGTGATTATAATGTTTTACATATATTTTATGAAATACCTTTCGGTAATTGTTTTGTGTCAGTATTTCTCTTAAGTGTATTTGTCTATTATAATAGAGTACATTAATACGTCGGAATGTGATTTATTCTGTGTTGTAAATTTATGTTGCTGTCCTTTTATTTTCGTGTTTACTCTTTTCATTTTCTGTTTTTTAATAATGCTTACTACTTTGTGTATTGCAAACGCACGTCGGCTGTGGATCCGTGCGATTGATATACATCAGTGTATGTATATTGGTACTTCAATAAATACCTTACTCATTCTTTGTCTATACTCTGTTGTTTTTGTGTCTTTTGCTTTTGACGTTCTTACATGTTATTAAAAATTTTACAGCAAACGTAATATGAACTTAATCAAGTACACACTTTGTGTTTGGCAGTAAAATAAGCACCTCATTCTTAATGACGTAAGAACATGAATCTCCCTGTCCACTACCCTGACCATTTCTCTGGCAAGTATATTGTTAGTGCATAAGCCGCTTTGATGGACTAGATTATGACAAATAGGCAGTTAAGCGTCCATAATTTCTCGTAAACACCGTGCGGCACTTCGTCGGAGAGTTATCTTGCGTCCATAAATTTCTGTCGCATTTATCGCCAGTGGTGTTCTCGGTATCTGGTGAGATAAAGGAGAATCCCTTGGGTGCGACGGAATAACTGCCTTGCAAAGCGACTCCCATGGTCTTATCCTCCATCCTCGAGATCCTCAAACATTCAAGGCATATGTAATAGCTTCAAGGGTTTCAACAAACTAGCTAAATGTAGGCCTGTTGCATTCACAAAACGTTTTCTGTATCTGCCATTGTCCATTACCTTCTCTAGCCCGTATGTACCACGTACACAGTGAATAGGAAAGGTGTTGTATTCCACCCAACAATTCGATACCGAGATTTCACCGGAAATATAAGTTTTGAGGTCCCCTGAGTATGAAACATTTTTTTTTAGAAAATTGTCCGTGTGTGTGTCTGTGGACAGCACAGCTGAAAAACACCGGTTAAATGCCAAACTTGGTATTTAAGTTCAGTATCTTTCATGCATACGACACGAAGATTTTCTAGAAAGTCTCCATCCCCAACAACACATTACATGGAACACTTTTAGAAAATTTAAGTTTTCTCAACAATGGCTCTTACAATTTTGATTGTAATGCGGTATACTAAGATACTCACATCACTAATAAAATGTATACTTTGAATTTACTGGGAATACCCTCTGAGGAGCTCCATATTCTGGTCGAGTTTTGTAGAATTTTGCATAGCAATTAAGCCGTAAGAGATAGACGAAAACTAGCTGCACAGAAAATGCAGATATCGTTAAAACGTAGATATCATCTGTCATATATGTTTAGAGTCTTGTAGAGTTGACCGTTTTCGAGATATTCATTGTTGTTGGTTTCAATCTTAAGTTGGCTAATATTTCTCAAACGGGACCAAGCAAAGCGAACCGAACCTTAATTGTTTCACATAGCGACCAGCTTTTACAAGATTTGACTATCGCTTTAGCCTAGTATATCTCCTTGATTCCCTTCTGCTTACAAGGAAGCAAGTAATGAGACCAATTCTGCTGTGTATCTAGACGAGGTAGATAACAGAATAATCTTTTGTAAGAAGAATTTGGTTATGGGAATGGAACATATCATATTTTGTTTCTAAGTGTGTTCTACAGCCAATGATTACCCGAGTATATGTTTCTACTTTTTAGTAGACAACGTATTGTACTCCATCTGAAAATTCTATACTCAGATGTCATCGAAAATGCTTGTTTTGAGATCCCCTGAAGAATAATTAGAAAAATGTCTGCGTGTCTGTGAAGATCGCAACTAAGAAACAAAGATTAGGTTAATACCGAACTTCGATACTTTCTAAACTAAGCTTTTACATGGAAATTTTTTAGAAAATTTGAATGCTCTAAAAAATGGCACTAATGACTTTGATTACAATATTATATGTTTACGATATTTTCATGACAAATAAAGTGATATTGAATTTTAGAATAACCTTTGAAGTTCTCTTCATTCTGGATACTTTTGTACAACTTGCAAATGGTAAGAACTATGCAAAAGCTTAGTAAACATCAAATAGAGTTATTTTAAGCGCACAGCATATGCCAGGTATAGTTTTTGTGGAGCTATCCATTTTGGTTTGAAACTTCAAATACTTATATATTTCATAAATGAGAAGTTGTCATTGTATTTTCTATTCTGAATTTTGGCCATGCAAAAGAAACGGAATTTCAGTGTCAGCATTTACTAACCAGATTTTAAAAGTTTTACTTTAACTTAATGAATTTCCTTATTCCCGTTGTACTTACAAGGAAATAGATAAAAACGAAATTTCTACTGAAGTTTTTTTCTCTATTAGGAGGTAGAAGAATGAACTGAATGGAAGAAGAAGTTTCTGTAGTAGTACTTATTGCAGAATAGTTAGAGAGTTATGTAAATGGAAAATGCCAGATATTGCTGCTTACTTCATGCCAATAGAAATAAACTTTTGCAAAATGAGTTCATTTTACATTCTGTTATGGATACACACTATAAAGAGAGGGTGAAATCGATAGTAAAATCCTTAAAAATCTGATGTGTCCCATTCATATAGCTTTCTGTAGCTGTTGCACAAACAAATTTTTCATACAAAAGATTATTCTTTTATCTACCTCCTGCTAATCTAGATAAACATTAGCAGAATTGGTCTCATTACTTGCTTCCTTGTTACTAGAAGGGAAATAAGAAAATGTAGATTTTCCAAATTTCGGAAATGCATCACCTTAAGTTCCCTTAGTGTGCGAGTGGTTTCCATGGCGAACGTTCCAGATTTTCGCAGCTTTCGCGAAATTTTTCTTCTGCCACATCTGTGCCTGTGTCCTCACATGCTTTTGTTTTGCGCTGAATCTGTAGCCTCAAACTTATTCACAAGATTGTGAGCTGAAGTTCTACAAGGAATTAATTTTGCAGGAAACTTCAGGAACACGACGAACGATTTGTATTTAAAATATAATTCACGTAAAAGTACATGTTGTTGTAAACACAACTGCCTTCACATTTTCGGAAATGAAAGTGGACTACTGGCGCTAACAGCTATGTTGTAACTGAGGGACAGAAAGCCTAACGTGAGTGCGCAGCCAGTCGCCATTGGCTCTGAAGCACATCAGAGGGCGAGCGGTCAGATTTCATTTCTGTATTTATTTCACAGCAAGTGCGCATTACCCGGTGCCAGAGTTAAATATATGTACAAAATGATATTACAAAGAATAATGCACAAACAACAATAATACAATCAGCAATAAAAACTTATAAACAAAAAGGTCCAACTGCGAATCTAATTACACTAGACTTATAAACGATAAATAAAAATAACATGAACAAACAGTTTCGAAGCAGATTATTGTTACTACCAGTTTATGGCTAGGTACAACTGGAGATAAGCTTAATTGTAGACAGTTTTAAGTCATTTATTACTTAACTACTTCCATTCTTTCATTAACTATGTAACCAGTATCATTAATAAATTGACTATTAGTATTTAAAACAATATGCCATCACAAATATTCATTTGAGTATGGATATATTATACAACATATAATGCATTTAGACCTTTCATAAGTTCCTTCAAAGACAGAGGGCAGAACTGAAAGGATGCTACAGGCAATTATTTCTATTATTTAATTCTTCTAATGACACAAAAGGATTTCCCTACGTCGGTTCTGTACCTTATACTCGTAGTTTTGCACAAATAATCGTTTGGTACGTAATATTTGGGGTTCTCTAATCTGTCAGTAACGCCCCCCCCCATGCGTGTTCCTGTACATTGATGACCACGAGAAATAAACCGTGAGGATTTAACACTCCAAAGAGGTATGAAGTATCTGAAAACTCTAAACAATAATAACGAATACGACATAGTTATTTAGCAACGCAACCACTTTAAATTAATTGTATGTTTTAACGAGAATCTCATTTTGTATGGTACACCTTTTGTGCACATCGTCTGGAGCACCTATCAGTTAATTCAGAACGAAGAGGACTTCACAGGTTATTCGGAGAAAATTCAAAGTACGCATTCTATCTTTAGTGCAAATTTAAAAATAAAAATCAGGAGTGACAGGGGAAGTTTGCAAAGAAGGATTTTGTTGGGATTCTTCGTGTCACACAACTGGAAGGTGGTTAATTCAAATATCAAATCAGGTAAGTAAACATTAGACATTTCGTTTTTTTAAATATTTTTTATATTATTAATGCTCTCAAAACACACCCACATACACACACTGGGACTCTATATGTTTTTGAATTAGTGGACCTCAAAAATTCAAACTTCCTACTGAAGATTTTATTGGAGGACAGTATTTCCCGTAATTGCTAAAGGTGAGCGCAGAGAAAGTAAAATCAGCTAGGCTTGCATCATAATTGACAACGTGAGGAAATGTTTTTGTATCCAAATTCAAACAAGCATTAATGAAATTCCACACCAAAGTCGATAACTGACTGATCAAATTCGTTAATCCTACCATTAGAGGGCAGCGTAGTAGATCGAAATGTTGGATGATTCAGTCGTGCAAATCAAACGAAGAAGCCACGGACACGTGGCAAAATCATGATATTGTTTTAAACTAGTTCGGCTTCAATTCCAAATGAGATGAAACTTTACTCTTTTAATTCCTGTATTTTTATTAATAAATAAATATTATCTTACGTCAGTAATATTATTGGTTTGCTAGTTGGAGCCAGCATTACACTCGCATGCTTTTCTGTATAAGCTTGCAGAAGGTAAAATTTAAACAAGTCATTGAATAAAGCAGATGCCCTCAGTGTTATTAAAGTGTCAGTAACTATATAGAACACACAAGCTAACTTATCGTGATATAAAGTAGTTTAGTTAGATAAACGCAACTTTCATATAGGTTTTTTACCTCCTTCACCATGTATGTACAATATATAGCTTTCTCCAAAGCATGATAACCTTCAAACGGGACCGCCCCTTCCTGCCACTGGGCAATAACCATTAGCAAACAAACGGTGATCCTGTACTAAGGGTGAGAGGCAACGTACTAAAATCGGTTTTCTGAAGACTCGAAAACACTACTTGCAAGTCGAGATTCGCGTCTCAGTTAAGGAACCAGTAAGTAGAGTACTTGGCAACAGCGACGGTTGGTTTCCAACAGCAAACCACCTAAACTCCAACTTTAAATTCACGCCGAGGGTTATCATGTTCTTAAAACCACTGTACCTAGTAGATAGGGAAGGTATTATATCCCACCCAAAAGTTGGATACGAGATTTCACCGGCAATACAGGTTTTAAGACCCCATTAACAAAACATTAGACCCCATTACATGTCCATGTGTGTGGACAGCAAAAACTAAAAAAACCAAAAGTCGGTTACATACTGAACTTGCTATTTAATTTAGCACCTAAGGATACATCAAAAGTTTCCAGAAAATCAACGCACTTCGAAGTACCTTCACATGAAAAAATGTTCGCACATTTTGATTTTCTCAAAAATAGCTCTAACGATTTTAATTAAAATATCGCAATATCGCATATAAAAATCCTATTTACATGAAAAATAAAATGTAAATCTTGAATTTTCTGAGAATCGCTACTGAAGTCCTGTTAATTACAAATTGTGTTTGAATAACTGCTAAGTCGTAAAAGATAGACAAAATTACTACACAAATATATATGTATATATATCTTTAAAACACAGAATTAATATCGCATGCATTTTATTTTATTTTATTTATGGTTTTTGTAGCGTTAATGACTACCGAGATATTCCTTGCTTTGGATTCAATTTTAAAGTACTTCAAACTTCTCAAATTTTACTCCTGGTCATGCAGAGAGAATCGAATTGCAATCGCATAGAAACCAGTTTTTTAAAGATTTGACCATCTCTTTAGTGTGTTCCTTTATTTTCCCTCTACTTGAAACGAACTAAGTAATAAGACAATTTCTGCTAATGTTTATCTTGGTTAGCATGGATAGAAGAATAAGCTTTTGTAGGGATAGTTTGTTAAAGAGTGGGTAGAGAAGGTCATGTGAATGGAACAGAGTACATTTTTATATATGGAAACTAAAATTATTTTCAGATAATATTTTACGTAGTGGCTTTATGTTGTTTAAAATTTCATTTATACGATTGAATACTTTTGTTATTTAGTATACGTTTTATGGCATCTTCAGTTAGGGAAAGGTGAATTTATATATGTGTATCATACGCGCAAAAGCAGAGGGGCATACCTTTCTAAAGCGTACCAACATTGGCGAACAAAGTTGCCCTCTATGGAGTGGAAGCATGCTGTTTCCCCGGTAAATAAAAAATTCAAAGTGACTCAAGTCTGCTCGCAAAGAGCTCGTGACGGCATTCTGGGATATGAATGGTGTGGTGCTGGTGGACTGTGCTGAACACGGCTTCACTGAGAATGCTGCAGCCTACATTGAAACATTGATAAATTTGTGTCGTGCCCTTAGTGACAAACACCGCAACATCCATGCTGATGACGTCAAAGTTCTTCACGACAATGCTGCAGCTGTTCATGAGAAAATCATCACGTTTGGTTGGGAAGTGCCCCAGCATCCTCCATAGAGTTCAGAACTGACACCGTTGCACTTTCATTTGTTTGGACCCATAAAGGAATTACTGGCCGGTAAACGCTTTGCGACAAATACAGAAATGAAAACATCAGTCCGCAGATGGCTATGTTCCAACCGAACATATTTTTATGAACAGGGTATTTTGAAAATGCTACCACAATGGGATAAAATAATAGTTGGTGACTATGTAGATAAATAGTTCTGTTATGCATTTGTATGTAATGGAATCTATTAAACTTTTGGCATAATAAGTTATTGTGCGATGCTTTCCTATCCACCCACGTGTGTGTGTTTATGTGTGTGTGTGCGAGTGTGTAGGTGAAGTTCAAGTTCAGCATCTTTGTATGTTACCAGTTAATGAAGGAACCCATTCTTCCCTGAATGTCCGACCAACTAATGAGAAACGCATCTTGTATTGCGTACAGCAGTGTTCGGCCACTACTATACGCTTTTTTGCGTGTTCGAAATAGAAAACGTGAAGAGATAGATTTACATGTCGTTTGGCACGTGGAATTTGTTAAAAAATCAGATGTGTTACACTCACATGAATTTATCTAGCTACTCTACAAACAAACTTCTTACAAAAAATAATTCTTCTTTCTAAGCAATGCTATTCGAGATAAACAATAACACAATATTCTTATCACTTAGTTCCTTATAAGTAGAAGGGAACAAAGTAATGCGATACGCTAAAGCGATAGTAAAATGTTTTAAAAGCTATCGTTGTGCGATTGTCATTGCAAATCGCTTCTTTGCTTGGCCTGGAGTAGAACAAAAGAAAAATGGACACTTCTGTATGAGAAAAGTATAAGTACTTTACAATTGAAATTAATAACAAGGTAAAATTGACGAAAAACTGTTATATGACATAAAATGTGTATTTTATTGGGATCTACATTTTTGTGTAGTAAGTTTTTATCTATCTCTTACGGTTTACTGGCTATGCAAAATAAAGCAAAAGTCATCCAAAATTAGACGCTAGTCCCAGAAAATTCAAGATATATATTTTATTTGTGATGAAAATGGCTTTAATATTTTAATCAAAATCGTTACAGCCATTTTTAAGAAAAGCAAAATTATCAAAAAATTTTCCATATAAAGGGTAGTTAGGGGTAAGGGGACTTTCTTGAAAATCTTTGTGTTCCATCCTTGGAAGATACCAAACTTAAATACCAAGTTTGGTATTTAACCGTATTTTCGTTTTTGAGTTATGCTTCACACACCCACACACACACTCACACACGATTCAGGGAGTCGGTAATCGAATTGTTGGGTAGAATACAATACCCTCTCTATCCGCTATGTACATTGCACATACGGGGCTAGAGAAAGTAAACCAAAAGAAAACAGTCCTTAATAAGAGCACATGACATCCGTTCCAGAAACTGGATGTTACTGGATGTGATGATAATATAATTAAATATTATATCTGCAACAAGGTCTAGAAAAGTAGATTTCAGAATGTACGTTTTAAACCACGAAACAGACATGAAGAGTACAGCTGTGTGCCTTCTAACGGTACGGGCATATAGAATGAGTGATGTAAGATTTATGTAGGTTAGACAAAAGTTTTATTTACCTGCGCACAAATAAGTGTGAGAACGCGTGACGGGAATAGTTTACGTTTGGCATGTACATGCGTTACATGACTTTCACTTTTTTGTCTAGTGTAGCATTTGGGTGTCCAATAGCGGGACAGAAATCAAGTTACTGCCGCATGGTATATAGTCGTGATATGTTTATAATATACTGTGTATTATCGGTCTGAAGAATGAATGCAGATGACCAGGAGCGGAAGCTTGCGAAAACACAGACAAGCAGTATTACATCGTCATTCCCGGTGCATTCGACCACCACAAATCCCACATGTAGGCGCTTGGGATCAAGTAAGCTATTTATTATATTGCAAAACATTTGGCGAGAGGGTTCAGATACGTGCACCTGTTGTTTACAACGCGCGTGGGGTCAACACACGCCTGTCTCTACTCGTGAGGTATATCCTCAAGGTGCTATCCCTATTTTTGACTAAACCACCACACAAGACATTCATTACCCCGCCTCTTAGTGTAGGGATAGCGTGTCTTGCCTTGCATTCAATCGGTCCCGAGTTCGAAACTGGGTTAGAGGAGTTGCCCGAACAAGGTGTTTTTCGGGGTTTTCCTTATTCTGAAAAAACGATTGTCGAGTAATGTTAGGCTCCATGGGCCTCGAGCTCATTTAAGAGCACCATTTTCAGATTTCATCCATCGTCCGATATGGCCTACAGGTCAAAGTACGTTAACACTACACTTCACTCCCAATTACATCAAAATGAATATGCCATTAAATTTACTGGGCGATTTTTCCTGTCTCTAAGCATTCAGTGTATACTTACATATATATATATATTTATATTGCAACAAAAGTCTTTATTTACTTCATAATTGGTTACAAATAATTGTCTTTAATCCTCTGCGGTACAAGCTACTCGACGCTTCGAGAGTAGAGAGTTGACTGCTCCCTCTAGCCATTGCGCGCGAGCTAACACTCCGAATTGAAGACTGACTCACTCCTGGCTTTTGATTCTACCTTATAGAGCTATGAATGACGTCATCAGAAAGTACTAGAAATCCAAGATTCTAACACTCCCAATCGAAGACTGACACGAGACTGACTCACTCCTGGCTTTTGATTCTACCTTATAGAGCTATGAATGACGTCATCAGAAAGTACTAGAAACCCAAGATTCTAACACTCCCAATCGAAGACTGACACAAGACTGACTCACTCCTGGCTTCTAATTCTACCTTATAGAGCTATGAATGACGTCATCAGAAAATACTAGAAACCCAAGATTCTAACACTCCCAATCAAAGACTGACACAAGACTGACTCACTCCTGGCTTCTAATTCTTCCTTATGAATGACGTCATCAGAAAGTACTAGAAACCCAAGATTCTAACACTCCCAATCGAAGACTGACACGAGACTGACTCACTCCTGGCTTTTGATTCTACCTTATAGAGCTATGAATGACGTCATCAGAAAGTACTAGAAACCCAAGATTCTAACACTCCCAATCAAAGACTGACACAAGACTGACTCACTCCTGGCTTTTGATTCTACCTTATAGAGCTATGAATGACGTCATCAGAAAGTACTAGAAACCCAAGATTCTAACACTCCCAATCAAAGACTGACACGAGACTGACTCACTCCTGGCTTTTGATTCTACCTTATAGAGCTATGAATGACGTCATCAGAAAGTACTAGAAACCCAAGATTCTAACACTCCCAATCGAAGACTGACACGAGACTGACTCACTCCTGGCTTTTGATTCTACCTTATAGAGCTATGAATGACGTCATCAGAAAGTACTAGAAACCCAAGATTCTAACACTCCCAATCGAAGACTGACACAAGACTGACTCACTCCTGGCTTATAATTCTTCCTTATGAATGACGTCATCAGAAAGTACTAGAAACCTAAGATTCTTGAACGTGAGTACTGCGTCGATGTCTCTCATTCCAAGGCCACTTGTTACTATTACTTGTTCTTCTTCTTTTTCTAATTTAGGACAAATTATAGCATTGACATTAATATTTTAGTACTAACTTCCAATGCAAATGAACATATACAAGAGAGTTGTAAAAATGAAATTAGCATCATTTTGCCTTTATTCTAATGGAAACAATTTTTCGCAAAATGCATTGAGTATAGTCTGTGGTATTTCGATGACACGCAGTTTTCACGTACCAGAGCAGCTGACCACTTATTCAGTAATTCTGGTTTATGTATTGGAAAAGTAAAACAAATTATTATTCGCTTAGTGACCGAGGAAGTCCAAGAAAATAATTCAGAATGAATTTGGAACACAAATCACAACAGTTACAATTTATTCTTACTGATGGAAAGTGATCTCAGAATCATTTTTCCGGCGGCTAGTACTGTTATGCAGCATAGGAATGCACCGTGTTCACTATTAAACCCTAATTAACCTTTAAAACATTTCGTTTTTAAAGTCTTAAGCTTACTGAGCAAACACAAAAGCACATATTTGCCCTTCAGAGAAAACTGCGTGAGAGGTTTCAATTAACGACAGCAACACTAGCGCCAGCGGCATGTCTAGGTAATATAGTTCCAATGTATTTGCAGCGGTCGCTCTTCCTGTGTTTCTCGCGTTCCAAAGCTTCCAGTTAATGCCGGCGCGCATACCAAGGCTTCTGCGAATGTGAGAACGGCCGACACGTATGGCAAACAGGCGGTTACACGTTGCAGAGAATGCGTTTATTGTACATTAGGAAAAAAAGAAAAGTCAATAAATTTCACTCGGTCAAACAGCGGTCTAAGAATGTTTCGTGTCACTCTCTCTCTCTCTCTCATATGCTTACATCGGGATTATTCTCGTGTAAGATAACAACTAGTAACCGACAGAAATACGCATGCGCTATTTTTTGGATAGTGTTTAACACCAGCTTTTACTACGAGGGCACCACAAGCGAAGATACTAATGATACGTGGAATGAATATGGAGCACCGGTGGAATGCAATGGTGGGGAAAACCAGAGAGCTCGGAGAAAACCGGTCCCGGCACCGCTTTGTCCACCACAAATCCCACGCGCGGTCGCTTGAAATCGAACTAGGCCGCCTAAGTGGTCTAACCACTCGGCCACGACGCAGCCTCGCATCTGCCATTTCAGGTGGTGACAGTAGCCTACAACGTTGCAACGAAAAGATCTACTCGCAAGATTCTCAACACAGAATTATCTCTACTAACGAAGGGTATTGTCCAATCGATGTTTTATGTATATAGAAACGCTGTGAGTATACGGAGAAGCAAATTCATACTGTGCAAAGCTCTTTCTCGCTGATTGGAGTAAGTTGAGCCTGATTATGAGAATGTATTAGAGAATTAGTGTTCATCAGCAAGTGAAGCCTCTCGGGGAGATCATAGCTCTTTTTAATCAACCCGAGCGTTTCTAAAAGTATTCCAAGAAACTTGTGTCCAGGTTTCTTCAACATGACCTTCTCAAGCACGGATATAAAATTCACATAGCAGGCAGAGAAGCTACTGTATTACAGAAAAAGATTAAGCACCGAGATTTCAACGGAAATACGTGTTTTGAGGTCTCTGAATACAAACAGGTATTTTTGGAAAAAGGTCCTTTTGTGTCTCTTGACAACGTAACTCAAAAACGAAAAGTCGGTTAAATATCGAACTTGTTATTTAAGTTCAGTTTCTTTCAAGAATGCGGTATTAAAATTTTTAGGAAAATTTCCACCCCCAAATTTACACTTCACATGGAACAATTTTCGAAATGTTAGATTTTCTCAAAAATGGCTCTAAAGATCTTTAGTAAAATACCATATATTTAAGACATTTTCATGATAAACGAAATGTAAATCTAGAACTTTCTGGGAATAGCCTCTAAAAGCCTCTTAATTCTGGACAACTTTTGCATAACTGGTAAACTGTAAGAGCTAGACAGAACTTTCTACACGAAAAATATAGATCACGGTAAACCACTCAGTTGACGCGCGTAAACGTTTCTCACACGGGAAGTCATCTTTTGTTTCATTTCTCTTTTGTACTACTCCTGACCATGCATAGGGAACCGAACTTCAGTTGTTTCACATTGCGACCAGTTACGCGCTCTAACCTAATGCATTCAATTATTTTCTTTCTAGTCATAAATAACTAAGTAACAGGAAAATTTCTTATGTTGTTTACCAAGATAAATGTGCTATAGATAAAAGAATAATATCTTACAAAATTACTTTTTTATAGAACAGATAGAAAAATTCAAGTTTATGGAACACATAGGAATTTTTAAGATATCATTCATTATAGAAATATGCATACGGTTTAAAAAGTGCTGTTTTCCACGCAATTTACTCTATTTACTTTACTTTAATAACCTTTCAGGATATATAACGTAGTTTTTTTGTTTTTGTTTTTATTTACAATCGGCTTACCGTCCCCTTATATAGGCCTGACACCCCACTAAGACTTACAAGCGGATGTTTAAGGTTCAGAAGTATTTTGGGGAATTACAGGCACTAAACCACAGAATGGATAACCTGGAACGAGTGGTCAGCCCGTAGCCAGGCATGAGCGTGAGGAAGTGGATACTATGAAATGCAAGCGAAATGGATTATAGGAAATATGATTATGGAGCAATTAGTGAATGAGTGCAGGGAGAAACCGGATAACCCGGAGAAAACCCGTCCAGACGCCGCCTCGTCCAGCACAAATCCCACACCCGAGCCGCCTATGTGGGGTGGGGCAAGTGGTCAACTATTCGGCCACGGCACCGCCGTAGAGGTCAAATTTGCACAGGAGACTGCTAATAGAGGAAGACGATCAGCAAGGTGCAAAAAGCCAGATTGTCATAAATAAGTGACCGAAGAACACGGGGTTAAAATAGTTGGTGACTGGAGTATGTAAGGTAGATAATATTAGAGTGACTAGGCAAAATAGAGCAAGTGAAAGAATGTTGTTATCTGGGCAGCATAATGAATAATAAAAATAAAGGTATTAAGGAAATTGAAAACAAAACAGGAATTATTGGCAAATAAGATACTTTAAATAAAGCATTTATTAACAAACAAATCTATAAGAATAAAAGAAACAAAATATTTCTTAAAAATACGAGCACCATTCAGAAAGTGGCAGACAATTTCGCATAACTAAATACTAACGAAAGCTATGAACACAACACTTTATTTACAAAGTTAGAGTATCTTCCTCTATATCTCAACGTTACCGTCACTGCTATCAAGGTCTTTATTTGAGTAGAAAAAAACTTAAAGCTGTGGGGATGTGGTTATGGAGAGGAATAGTGAAAGTTAAATGAACAGATAAAATGTATATGTAATAAAAGCAGTAAATATAAATAGCTACTTGCTATTTGCAATTGTTAGAAAGAAAATAGAAGATTTTGGACATATTGTGCCATAACAAATTTCTAAAAAACATTTTTGAAGGGAAAATAAGACCAGAAGCAGAATCTTAAAAACTAGCCATATACTCATTGGATGTTCTAGTAATGAAGAAATTGAAAGAATAGCAGAAAGAAGAGGCGAAATTTTCCACTTAGTCTTTAGAACAGTGCTGATAAGATAAGTACCCGCAGTGTGAAATGCTTACACACTACAATTGTCCCTTCTTTTTTCCTTCCCAATGGTAGAGAAGCGGAGAGGTTACGTGTGTAACAGTGGCGGCTGTTCTTGAAGAACAACAAAATATTTATTCTCCTGGTCCCGATTAAACATTCGCCGTTCACTCACATTGCACATGTAATCCACTGATAAGGCTGCCACGGGGCTAATACCAGAATTAACCTGTTTCTTTGGCTCTACGTGACTGTTGAAAGAGAGCAGTGAGGACGAGAGGGAGGGTAAGTTCACATCACTTACACTTTGCCTTTCAGTCTGCTTTAGAAGAAGAATACGATCATAATGATGATGACGAGTCTGCAACTTGCTTCTGAATTTGTGTACCTGTGTGGTGACACTTCAAGCCGGCGCAGAAGGAATTAAATTTGAACTGTCACTGGACTATTGGCGAGCGTGTAGCAGATAACAAACCACGTACAGTCTTTTGGTGTTTGCAGGTAGCACTAGGACTGAGCTTGGTCTCTCTTGTTTTAAAACCGTTTTAGTGGCAATTGTTTCGGTGTAGATAAATTGAAGCAAACTATCCCTGGTAGCCAGTCAGTCCGTGAGGTTGCAAAATATTAAATATGTAATGCTTAATAAAAGTGATTTTAGTAGAAAGCTAATGTAGCTTGAATTCAAGGTGAATTTGAAATATTGATAATGCTTCCATAATTAGCGCACATTGAATCTGTTGCACATTCTAATCTAAATAATGAAGACCATATGGATAGTACGTTTTAAATAATTAGATGTTGATAATCTTGAAGTGCTGTGGCCTTCCCGTACACCTTCTTATATAGTATATTGGTGTACATTATATGCAATGCTAAGTTAATAGTTGAACTTCATTTTAATTCTTTCTCATTCTTTTGTATATGTTGTTTTGTCAATTCTCTATGTTATTCTGCAATAACTAAATGTGTGTATTTACCACCTTACAAAATCCTTATTATAAATATCCAAGGGAAAAAAAAACAACATGTACGACGTTGAAACCCACGCGATTGTTGTATATTTCCAAGTGGATGCAGAAAATGTTTAGAAATAATAAGTCCTTCTACTATTACTGTACAGAAAACGCGTTGCAAAACTGTCATTCAGATACTCTATTTTGTGACTTACTCGCATGCAAAACTCTACTACCAAGACATGTTATTTACGAAATCCGCAAGAATAGCGTATTCTTTGTCCACTCCATACCAGTTAGGCTAGCACCCCATATTTGGCGTATGCATATACCTTGGTACGTCAAAAGAGTTGCAGAACTCAACGGGCTCTTTTGTATTTATTGGATTCTTCTACATATCCCGCTACCATAGTAACATTACATGTATTCATTACATCAATTTATCGTTTTTGACATTATTTGTACATTGTTAATAGCTGAATGGATACATATTTGGATTTTGCTTAGACTACAAGTAGCCATAGTTTAGCCGACTTATAATATATTACATCAATTAGAATGTATTAAACACATATATTGGTGTGGACCCAACAGGGTTATTTCAAGTTAAAACTCGTCAGTGGAGAACCGGCGAGAGTGTCTTTTGCTTTCCCCGTCATGCTTTTCTGCGGGGTCGGTTAGCGTGTCCCGTTCATTGCGAGGGATGAAAGGAAAGTAGCTCTCGCCAGTTCTCCACTGCCGGGTTTTAACTTGAAATATCCCCGTTGTGTTCTGAAACTCTTAACGCACGAAGGGATAACTCCACACGTCCGATAAGGGGCAGCTGGGCCACCTGGTGGAATCTACATCAAATCAAGAAAGGATTTCTATACCCTTTGAATCAAACATTCAAACTCAAAGGAAAAATTAACGTACTTTAAAATATAATTATGCACTTTATCTTCTCTTCCAGTTAGCACGTATTCCTCTTTTGTTTCAGATCTGTCTATCTGTAAGATAAATGAAATAACAAAGCAGAACAATGTACTTTGACATCAGAAAATTGCGTCTGTAGTTTGTGAAAACAAAATGTGGACTGTAACAAGACAAAATCTAAGTGAGGAAGCAAACCGGCTTCTGAAGTTATATATTGGTCATGGTATTAAATACATTTGTGTGGTTGTATATTTTAAACCATCTAGGAAATTTACTAAAAACAGATTAAATGAAAATCAGTTTATTTACTCACACTAATTTATAGCACACGTTTAGTGAATACACTGAAAATTATTACACAAAAATCCGTTTTTTACACACGCAGTAACCTAAACCTAAAAGAAGTCAATGGAAATTATAAAACATTTATACGAGATCAGTTTATTTTAAGACAAATAAGAACAGAGGACTTCTATTAGTAATTCATGAAGTATAGCTTTATTATTTAAAATACAAACTCGGAACCCACACAGTCGCTATAGAATCCCATATCTGCTGCATTCGTGCTTAAATTTAGCATCGTTTCAAATATGTATGACAGTCAGCTTGTCATCTCGCGGTATTATTTGTACCAATATTGACAATAATCAAGGACACCAGTGGAAATATCGGAAAACTTGGAAACCACTACAAAGCGTTTCTAGTGGCCAAAAAGAAGATGTATACCAAATTTGGACCTAATAAAATGACATATGTAAATCATTGTTTCACTATAAGTGTTTTTAAAATATATCTGTAACTCACCCATTTTTTTCGGAAGCTAAACAATATATCGTGTGGATTATTTTCGAGGAGTTCATAGCCGCTTAGTCCTTAAAGGAGTTAGTAATCCGGTTTCGGAATATTAGGAATTGAAATGATATCCAGCAATCGCCATGATTTTATGCTACTCGTTTTATTAACTTCACTTTGTGGGGCCGAAGGAACGCTTCATGTTCATATATTTCCAAGTTCAGCCCAGAACGCTTTCTGCATATCTTTTAAACAATATTTAATTACTTTAGTCGATTTTCATATTTTATTTATCAACAGCATTTCATTTGGTACAAAGGAGCTTAATCGAAAACAGTTCATTTCATATACATGTTGAAAGCTTTTGCTCTGTGAAATTTGGAAAGCCCATAGCATATAAGATAGCTTGCTGAAATTTGGAGAATCAACGATATGTAAGCTATATTTTCAAATTTGGGAAGTCCATGGTATAGATATAGGAGATTGAAATTTAAAAAATCCACAGTATATAGATATCTTGTGGAAATTTGGAAAATCCACGGTAAGCAAGATATCCTGTTGACATTTTGATAATTCACAGCATATAACTTATCTGGTTGAAATATGGAAAGTCCACGGCATGTGAGATATCTTGTTGAAATTTGAAAAATCCAATGTATGCAAGACATCCTGTCGAAATCTGGAAAATCCACAGTATGCAAGATATGTTGTTGAAATTTTAAAATCCACATCATGTAAGATATCTTGTTGAAATTTGGAATATCTATGGCATGTAAGATATTTTGTTGAAATTTTGAAAATGTACGGTATATAAGGTATCTTGTTGAAATTTGGAAAATCCACGGCATGTAAAATACCTTGTTAAAATATACAAATTATTTCACTGAATAACAGTGATGTTCTCGAAAAGTTTCACAATTATAGCTCATATTGCAATTTAAATAAACAAATTCTCTGAATTCATTGCTAAATATAAGTTCTCGACACCATTGTTTTTAAAAGTATTTATATTAAAATTTCAAGTTTTACAGCAAATAATGTTGTAAATAGATTTATCACCTCGCATTGTTTTACATTATACCCTAATTGTTGCCCAAATTCTTTATTTTTCAAAATTAAATAATTTATTCCTCAAAACTGGAGCATTATTTTGTAAAGGCATATGGTTATTAATGTACTTACGAGAGGCACTACACACTATTTTCAACAAATTAGTAAAATGTTGAATTTGTGGAAGATTTTAAGTATGTAAACTTTTTGAAAAACTTTTTCCAGGAAACAAGATTTAAAGTCAGACTTGTATATTAATAAGAATGTGGTTATTTGTTTATAGCTCAATTAACTGGTAGCTCAAATGCAAGAAGTGGAAAATACCGTTTCTTAAAGTTTAGAATTCATCTTATTTGACTATAATTTTTTTTCTCTGAATTTTCGGTCAAATTTCACAGATGCATCACCTTAATACAAAACGAGATTACGTATTCTATTTGTTTTACTTGCACACACTTATTACCTTGGTTTACTTAGACATTAAATAGTCCGTGCTAAGGTAACAGGAGCTTCAGAATTAATGTTGAGCACACCTGAAGTTCAGCTTCCATTTGCTTTTAGTGTTTCATACATACAGTGCTACAATCATCCAATAAACCCTTTTAATTCACTACTAAAATGTTATAATTATAACCAGCAGAGCCGACGTTTTAATATCCGCCAGGGCTTGAAAAAAGGAATTTGATTTGCAGTATTGACACTAATAAGAGCCCAGTGTCACGTTGGTATTACAAATCGAGCTGTAATATACAACAGAAATATCCTTAGTTTGGCTTTCTCTCTCCTATGCCCAAGTTTGACAAGAGAAAACTTATGCACAAATTTGAATGGTTCACTAGAAGTGTTAAACAAGACAAGTTCCAAAATGTGTAATGTTTATCGCCGCAGAACCCGCATTTCTTTTATGGTCGCGCCGTAGCCGAGTGCTTAAACAGCTCGCCTCTCACCTAGGCGGCCCGCGATCCAACCTTGGAGACTTTGTGATGGATTTTCTCCGGGTCCTTCGGTTTCTCCCAGTATTCATTCCACCAATTGCCTCATAATCATCTTTCCTTTCATTCATTTCACCGGCATTTCGTATCATCCACTTCCTCACTTTCATACCAGACTTCAGGTTGATCACCCACCCTAGCTTCCCTCTGGTTCAGAGTCATTCTGCCCCTGAACAGGCGTCTGACCCCAGGCGCTGGCTTCTAAGTCCTCCACACGAGGAGAGTAAAAACAGAAGGAAACAAATAAAGATTTTGTTTCTGGAAGGCACACAGCATGGATAAAAGTGAAACACCTCAGCGCCCGATATTTTCCTCAAAATAAACTCTTGTTTGTTATGTTTAGTACGGTATTGTGCTCAAATACTTGTAGACTGGTGCGGGCAAAGTTCATTATAGCGCCCGGCATATTACCTAACTTCAACCATTAGAACTTAAAACTTCACAATATCTTTCCCCCCAACGAATACAGGCTGATTCAAAAATACTTTTACAACGTTTGGGGATAGATTCCTGACATCGAAACAAGAAAATAGGTTCATATAAACACACACTCTAAAACGCTTCATTTTCACGTTATCAATTTATTAATGAAAGACACCTTCAACAGCTTTCCGGGTCAAACCTAATAAGTTCATTTATTTATGCACTCATTCATAGAAGGCTTTGATCCATTTTACCCTGCAGAATTGGCCTTGTGTTGCCATGGCTGCTCGTTAACATTTTTGAGTTATCTGATGTGCAATACATTCCCCCAGCACGCCTTGCAAGTGGTGCTTACAGGGACTTCATTCAGAACACTCTCCCAGACTTATTAGAAAATGTGCCTCTGCAAATAAAAAGAAACATGTTTATGAATAACGGGGCTCTAGCACAGTTTAGTCTCATTGTTCGAGATGCACTAGCTGGTATCTAGCATGGCAGATGGATAGGTAGAAGGGGACCAGTTCCATGGCCTGCAGGTTCCCCCGAATTCAATTCTTTGGATCTTTATTTTTGGGAGAACCTGATACCATTGGTTTATACAGCAGACAGCCTTGATAAAAAAAAAACTCTTAATCTAGCGTCATGTAGGACTGCGAAATTATACGACATCGACTGGAAGTATTTGATATTCCATGCTTGGACGAGTGCATGCGTGTCTAGGCACAAGAGGAGGACATTTGGATCATTTGAATTTTTTCTTGTTTTGAATCACCCTTTAGGGACCCTATGCTAGAGAAAGCCACTCTACGGGTATTTTTGTATTCGATGTATTCTCACTATAAAAACTTCAGCCTAGTCTAGGACATCAATGCCTTCTTGTAAGATGTGATAAAATAAAACTATAAAACGACAGATTACACTGTTCTAATTAGTCCGAATTTAAAAACCTTATCCCAATTTGGTGAACTGAAACACGAATTAAGTAGTAAAAGTAAATCCAATTAGATATTATATTTTCTTTAGAAAATGTTGATGCTGTCATTTAATTACAGATGAACTGACTCGTTAGTGTACCTCAAAACAGACGGGATAGTTTTCACGACCAGCGCACGTTTCTGCATGAAGTGCATTATCATTTGAGTGAGTATTTGGAAGGAAACTTGGCGCTTATGACGAGGATGGAAGTTTGTGAGGTGGACAGTATTTACACTTGAAATTTCGCCAGGCGTGAATAATAACGTAACTTATAGCAATGGTATATTGTATTTGCGTTCTGGAGCAGAAGTGTCTCGTTGGATGTCGTACCGTTTTGCAATAAAATAAGTAAACCTCAAACAACAAGGTACCTTTATTTGAAACTCTATCTCAGGACACATTTCAGTGCTATAATTTCAAGCAGCGCAACTCTCGAATTTACTCAATAAAGCCGTTTGAGTAACTTATGTATTAAAATACACGATTGTCTGGCAAATAAAACAGTAATTATTTACTTTGATACCTGGTAACGGATTTGTTTCAAAGCCATTTTAATGTGTACCCATTCAGCCCTACGGAGCTGGTAAATTGAATTGTTATTAAGAGCGTTGAACAGCATGTGAAGTACAGCAGTGGTGGAACTAACAATTTTAAAAATGAGTGTTCGGGTGCCAAAATATATCTTGCAGGCTTTCTTCCTCAAATGTGGCTTTAAACATCCTTTTTGGGTCATATACAGGGTGGTCTAAAATCCTTTTACAATATTTGGGGTGGGTTCCTTACTTCGAAACAAGAAAGTAGGTTCATATAAGCATATGCTCTAAAAGCCATCGATTTTGCATTATCAGTTTATTAATGGAATTTGACGATCAATGGCTTTCACAGACCAAGCCAACAACTCTATATATACACTCATCCATGGAAGGCTTTGACCCATCGTGCCGTGTGGAGTTGCCATGGCTGTTGTGTATTACATTCTCCCAACACGCCTTACAGGTGGTATCTATAAGGACTTTATTGAGAACACTCTCCCAGATTTACTAGCAGATGTGCGTCTGAAAATAAGAAGAAACATGTGGTTTATGCACGATGAAGCTCCAGCACATGTTAATCTCATTGTTCGAGAAACCAGCACAGTTCGGTATCTACCATAACAGTGATAGAGGAGTAGTACCATGCCCTGCATGTTTCCGCAACCTCAATCCTCTGGACTTGTCTTTGGGGCATCTTACACAATGGTTTACGCAGCAGACATCCTGCATGAAGAAGCTCTTAATCTTCGTGTCATGGACGCTTGCAAAGCCACACGACGACTGGAAGAAATTGACGGTCACTGCTTCGACAAGTTCAGGCGTGTCTATTCGCAAGAGGAAGACGTGTCGAGCGTTTGATATGAGTGGCGTTTGTGTTGGACGCCTCCTAACAAGCTGACAACGTCAAAAATAGAATAATGTCACTCTAAAATGTTTTATTAATAACATTTTGAATCTTACGCAATCGAAAACAAAGGTTTTTGGACATATGTTTATATGAACATTTTTTCTTGCTTTGATGCAAGGAACCAGTCCTCAATCTTTGTAAAAGTATTTTCGACACACATTTGTCAGTATCAGTGTTAATGGTAGACACAGTGTTGATTAGCGATATTCGTTTTAACTGCAGCGCTGTCACTCCTAATGCAGCCCAATTTTATAATCATACCTGATACTTTAGCTTTTCCATTCTCATTAGATTGTGCAGAATTAAAATGCCGACTCAAGTTACAAACTTTCACATAGCGCAAATGTTTAAAACGCCATTTTGAACACAGAAGTATTAAATTTCACATTCTACGCGAAATTTTTAACTACAATTCCTCGTGTGCCATCCTAAATTAAACGCCATATTCTGTTGCTGTTCGCCATGTACACAGTTGAGCACATTCAGTGGAGTTGGTAAAGAAACGTTGGCAATGTTTGCGCACAAATTTGAATACGCTCTTTAGATCTATGCTAAAAATTACCCTAATGACCTTTTGAGGTGTCTTTTTGGAGGGAAGGCGTAATTTCTGAGAAATTGTGGCATAAAAGTAATGAAAAACCTCAGGACTAACCTCCTACTTGCATCTTTTTGTACAGTATTTATATTATATGATAGCCCATTCGCGGCCTTTCTCTCCTTCGCTACTCCCCGCCGTCTGCCGGGACTTCGGACTGCCAATTCCCGCTCGAAAATGCATTGTTGACATTTGTGTGTTGCCGATGTAGGTGCACGTGTAGTCAATTATTGTCAGTCAGGTGCTTCTGTCGCTGCGTCACTTAACCGTGGAAGAACGCGTGCTTATATGCAGTTTCTTCCTCCTTTCCTGCCTTTCAACTCTTAACTGTCCTCTTACACTACATTCTCTTAGAGTCACTGTCCTCTAAAAGTCACTTTGGTGTCAACTGGAGGGATATGATCCGTTCTCCATTCACCTCGGTTGTTTCGTCGCTTGAGATTTTACGACTCCAATCGGGATTTTACATTTACTTTTGCATTTCAGATGCGTCCATAAAACATTTTTGGGCAACGTCCATATTTTTTTAAACAAAATAATAAATGTGTGTTTTTAAGCTGTTTTAAATTTTGTGTTTTAAGAAAATATTAAATTGCCGCATATACCTATATTACAGAATATGGCAAAGTGTGTGCGGAATTGAAAAGAAACACAAAAAGAAGCATTTCCTGTGGAATTGCTGTGGCGCATGGCGCGGGTTCAAACCTGGCGGAGGACATTGGATTTTTTCTGGCGGAAGAATCCTTAGCATAGCTTCCTTCGGAAGATAAGTAAAGCCGTTGGTCCCCTGTCATAGATTTAGGGCACATAAAAGAACCTTAAGGCTGATAAATAGTTCTCAGAGCAAAATTGAGCGGTCTTTCACGTCCAATATAGAATGGGACCTAAGAATCACAGCAATTAAACAGTGTCCATAAATAAACCGCCATTGCATTTTACTGCTTTAAACGTTTTATGACCAAACTAATCTATTACCTCCTAAAAAGACACCTCTAATCGTCATTGCGGAATTATTTAGTACCTGATAGAACAGGTTTGGAACAAACAAATCACGGGGCGCTATAGTATACATATACTATACTAAAATAGTGAACATTCGACTTTTACGCATCAAGGTTATAGCCCTACATTTCTATGAATCGATACTCACCAGAACACAGCTTGCACTTACCTCTTAGTTTACATCTTATTTCGTTTATTGAGTGTAACTTTTACATGAGTGTACGTCTTGTGCTCAGGAAGTGCGATCATCATTCTGCCACTTACCTGCAATGAAAAGAACGTCTGTTTTTACTGATGGAAATTATAATAGGTACTTGTGACTGTAGAATATTTTATTGAAACCTTTACCACTTATAATACACATTAATCGCGACATTTTTGCCATGTATCAAAATTCTAACTCGCATAGTTATTTAAAGAATAATTTCTTAGTATATAAATTATTTTTCTAATAAAATGGGTATCACGTGAAGTATTTTTGAAATATCACATACAGATTTCCACTTTTACAGATCACGAATTTACAAATGGATCTACCATATTACAATTTTTATTTCAGCCCTAATTTGGTCCAGACAGATTGCTACTTTTCTGATTCTCCAAAACTCCTGAATTTTCAAAAGTTAATAATATATTTAGCAACAATTTTTAAAGTAATATGACCAGTTTCGTTAATGTGCTTTTCAGAGCGAGTATAAGATCTTTGAAACAAATTAATGAAGCTTTGTATCGTGTGAAGCATTTGGAGTATGGAAAAGTGTTGGGAATAATTTTGCGAGAAAGCAAGGTTTAAGTTAGGAGTGGCTATTAATAAGCATATATAGCTTCAGTTAATTGGTGTTTCAAGTGCGCCAAGTAGGAGAAAAACGAAATATTTTCTTAAAGTTTAAAGTTCATAATTTTTATGGCACAAAGTTTTACTTTCAATTTTTCATACTTTTTGATCAAATTACACTAATGCATCACCTGAAAGCTAATACAAAGGAATAAACCTCTCTTGACTTAAAACTTTATATTAGCGTTTCTAGTGATTAAGCAGTCTTATTAGCCACGTGTAGAAACGTCGGTACAAGTAAACTGAACCCACTTCTACATTATTGTAGTTACAGCTTTGACATTGTGTGTATATGTGTCACTGGCAACAAAACGTATTGATACCAAGTTCCATTCAAATATCTTATGTTATTCTGGATATATTAATTAGGTTATTCCATTTAGTTGCGGTATACTCTCGATTATCCGCGGTAATGTGGGGGAGAAGAAGCACGAATAATCACAAAATGCGTATAATTGAGAAACCCGTAATTTAATGTTTTTAAGGTACAACATAATTAGGAAATTACGTTTAAAAGCTTTTACAACATATATTACTTGTTCAAAAGTTTATTCTACTTCTTAGCAGAGATAATGTTTTTCTTTAGGAAACAGCAATAAAGGACCCGCCGCGTGACAAGTACCATTTTCATTGTTTAAACGATCACCGTTTTCATTGTTATCGGCCAGCCTGTTCCGAGTTAATTAAAAACAAGATCAGTTTTTCTTATGTTATTCAGCGTATAAGTGTGAACGAAGCACGTTCAAAGAAATTTGTGAAGGAGATAGCTGAGAAACAGAAAAAAACGAGTGTTGGCATTAAAACAAAGTAATGTTTTGGGCTGGGGGATGCACGGATAATCCCCACACCAATAATCAGGAGTGTACTGAAGTTACGATCAAAATGTGCCCACATATCCTAAGTTTCATGCATACTTTACCTTCTCTACACTTGCATATAGCGTATACAGAAGGTGTACTTGATCACTAGCAACGCCTGGGAACACTCCTCACCCGCAGCACAGCTACGACATTGCAGTTGCCCAACTTTCTGTTTACAAACTTTAAACATACGCATAAGCCGGCCAAGACCAGTGCAGTCCTGCAGTGGGAGTGGAGAGCAGGCGAACTAACGTGATGACGAAATATGACGTCATGTGTACGTCATGAAATGCTGTACAGCCTGGTTTACTTCACTAGCACGCCGCAAAGAAAGTTAAAAAATATCTATTACGAATACCACTGTACTTTCTACCGGTTACAATAAGGCAACGATACACAAGATCAGGAAGAAGGTGGGACGAGCAAAATTATATCACCTCACAAGATTGGTAAACCTCTTGCAAAATTGTTTTAGTCGACACGGAGAAGTGTGTCATTAGAAGAAAATATTAGGAGTATTACGAGGTTAAAAAGAAATATTTACGCTGCGAAAATTATTAACTTTTTGCAAGGAGATTAATTTATTTGGATGTAAAGAAATGCTTAAAAAAATTGAGAAATTTAAAAAGTTTAAAGATAAACGTAGTTCACTGAGAGAAGCCTCTGACTTAGTGACTCAAAGATCATTATTTCTTAGAATGCTATTGGGTCAATAATAGCAAAAAACTGGAAAAGCTCGGTACAGAAGGTGAAACATACTCAAAAAACATGCCAAAATAGAGATGTACCAATGGAAGAAGAAATGGAAAGGATAATAATCAATCCAGAATTCTACAGCATTGCTGCATCGGGAGTAGAAACGGCCACTGGATCTGAGACCAACACACAAAGTGAGGGAGTTATCACGGAATAATACCAGGCAAGTGAAAGACATGTACAAATGTATTGAACTGATATGAATTGAGAATATATTTGATTGCTTATAATATATATGTACACATGCATACACACATGCATACACACATACACATACACACATACATACCTATATACTTAATTTTAACACACACACACACACACACACACACACACACACACACAAGGGAAATGCCATCATGAACTATCGTTCATGCTTTCCCAATTGGGCTGTAAGGAAGCCATTACATGTATATATGTATAGCGCTCCCCGGTGCAGGACTCTACTCGCCTTGGCCGGCTTATATAAATAAATAAGACAGTCAAGTTTTGTAAACAATTTTTTCCAACAGTGTATACCACTATTGTCGACAATATAATCTTATAAATTCTATTTCTCCAAAATGTGGGAGTATTCTGGTTGATGAACTCTTAGGTTCAGTCTGTAATCCTCCGAGAAGGTGACACGTTTGCCATGCAGGAAATTCTGCAGGGAACAGAATAGATGAAAGTCGAATAGAGCAATGTTTGGAGAATACGGCGGTTGAGATCACAATTCCACTCAATATTAGGCAACTTTTAACGGACGACCATAAAGATATGTGGTATGGTGGTGTTGTGGTGAAAGACGATATCGTTTCCTAATTCTGGTCTTTTTTCTTCCATGGCTGCCTTGAGACGATCCAACTGAGAACAGTATCTCTCTGAATTGATGATCTCATTATTCAGAAGAAGTTCATAATACAGGAGTCCTTTGCAATCCCACCAAAAGCACTGCATAACCTTTCTCAGACGCAGCCCTTTTAGAAACCGATATTGGTCACGGTAAGTTGGGTATACGGTAGGTATCACGCGCATGTTACTCTCTCGCAGACGCTGGCCGTGACGTCATCTGGTGTATATACTCAGCCACGGCGAGCTTACTGCAGTACTCACTGTTAAATAAAAAGCTATGGTGCTATGTGAAGACACACATTCAGATTCTCCCTACCCAATCGCAAATAAAACAGATAAGTTGTTCAGCTCTAAGCTGGCAAAATGCACGTTCAACACTTTTTAACTTATACATTTCGAATTGTACCTTTTGCAATTCATTTTCCAAACGTGTTACTTTCTTCTCTAATCTTAAATTGTGACTTCCAAGTGCTTCAACTTCAGATTTAATGTCCTCTATATTTGTAGGGGCTGTGTTAAATGACAAGGGAGATGCAACATGATTTTTGGAGATAGTTACTATATTTGGTTCAGAATTGCTGTTTGTTTCATCTAGCAGAGCATTTACTAATTTTTGCATCTCTGTTTAAAAACAGGTTTGTCTTTTTTCTTAGGACTTAACTTTCTGATACAAGTCATTAGAAAACTTTAAATGTAAATGTGGTACAGCAATGCTTTTTAATATTTTTAGGAGCAGGTTTGAAGAGTTCCGCTTTTAAATCACGTTCATAATCTTCCTCGTCAAAATGTATGGAACATAGCATGCAGGAATTATCTGGAGAGAAACGATCGTATCTTCTACATAACTGAATCCCTCAGGTACAACACTAATATTATTTTAACAATCAAAATCCTCATAAACACTGTCGTTGTAATGACAGTAACCCGCTAGCCCGCTAGTGACCGCTACACTAGCTGACGTCATCAGCACGAAGTTTTCTGCGCATCTACCTGGTGATACCTACCGTATTACTCAATCTTCCGTGGGTATTGGCTGCCATTTCTTGCGTCATGATTTACTCTTTCGGGCATTGTTGTACACAATCCACTTCTCACCTCCTGTTGCCAGCCGTTTCAGAAAAGGATCATTCCGATTGCGTCCCATAAAGAGTCAGATGGAAACGCGCTGAAACAAATTCCCCTCACTCAGTTCATGAGGAAGCCATACTTCGCGATTATTCAGGTAGCACAGTTTCTTCAAATTCCACTGCCGTAACCACTGGCCGTCCATATTCTGGTTTGTCATTTAGGGAGAAATTCCTAACTCATTTTTGACATGTTCGATTTGTTACTGTATCTTCCCCGTAGACAGCACAAATTTTCGATACTAAAACCGCATAGGATGTCATAAATGTTGCTTTTTTTGCTTTCCATAATTTGTAAACACAAGTTCATGCTGTTTCATCCAGCGTCAGTCAAACACACACTGATATATCCAATAGCGAGTCTGCTTTTTCCTGTATTTTGTTTGTTTTTTGTTTTTCTTGATATTGTTTAATGCCGGCTTTTGCTACACATGGCAACTATGATAGCTTGAGAGTACAGAGGGTTCAGAGTGTTTAGGCGATACAGATGGAACTTGCGAGCAAAGCGAACCTATGAGACAATCTTATACTATACACAGGAGCTGATATATGTAAACATAGGAGCGACATAACTCAGGGATGTTCAAAACAAATAGATCCTGAAATTTCTGCTTCATTTATGACAATGCTGTTAGAAAGTGGACAAAAGAAGATACACTTGTGTGTTACACGCGTTGTTCTCTACTAAATATTGCCGTATGCGGCTACTCTCACGGTCTATTTGATATACAGCGGAGGTGAAATGTGGTAAACACAGGAAGTGCGGCGCGCCGGTGACCGGAGGCTTTAGAACGCGACACGTTGGCATACGCCAGAACCTTCCAGTAGCTTCGACAAGATTGTAGGACGTTCCGTGACGTCATTTCTTGGTATAAAAAGAAGGAAGAGTTGCAATTCGGCGAGTTGCGTCTGATTTCGACTGGAGTGTTAGTGGCGTACGAGCAGTAGCACGGTAAAGCCGACAACTGTCTACGCGTCAAGAGAATTGTTTCCAATAGTGAAATAGGTTTTTGAATCAATAAAGAAATTTGTTACAATATCCAATTTTTTGCACTCATTCACCTCCCATCTTGCATATAATAAAACAACTATACCTAATAGTCGTCGTCGTCGTAGTAGTATTCACGCTGCTGTTCGACAGCTCTAAATCAGCTTCCACTGGTGTACTATTTTCCTCCAATACTCTCTGTCAGTGTCCTAAGCTTTCCACTCTCCACTTCAACTTCTCATGAGCCTAAATGCACATTATTTAACATTCTCAGCATTGACGTTCCTATCTTCCTTCTAAGTATAAAACCTTCCTTTACTCCATTCTATGCACTTGTCCGAAAATTTATTTTTTCGTACGACTTTAAATATCTCATAATATTCTGCTTTTTATAATGTTTAAATTTATATTGTGATTGTGTCTTGCCAGCCTCCAATTGTCGCAAGTGTGTGTAGTCGCTATACGTTCGCAGAAGCCTTGGATTGCGCTGCAGCAGCATTTAGAAGCCTTGGATTGCGCCGCGGCAGTAACTAGAAGCCTAGGATTGCGCTGCGGTAGTAACTAGAAGCCTTGGATTGCGCCGCGGCAGTAATTAGAAGCTTTGGATTGCACTGCGGCAGTATATAGAAGCCTTGGCTTGCGCTGCGGCAGTATTTAGAAGCCTTGGATTCCGCTGCGGCAGTAACCAGAAGCGTAGGATTGCGTTGCGGCAGTAACCAGAAGCGTAGGATTGCGTTGCGGCAGTATTTAGAAGCCTAAGATTGCGCTGCGGCAGTATTTAGAAGCCTAGAATTGCGCTGCGGCAGTATTTAGAAGCCTAGGATTGCGCTGCGGCAGTATTTAGAAGCCCAGGATTGCGCTGCGGCAGTATTTAGAAGCCCAGGATTGCGCTGCGGCAGTATTTAGAAGCCCAGGATTGCGCTGCGGCAGTATTTAGAAGCCTTGGATTGCGCCGCGGCAGCATTTAGAAGCCTTGGATTGCACTGCGGCAGTATTTAGAAGCCTTGGATTGTGCCGCGGCAGTAACTAGAAGCCTAGGATTGAGCTGCGGCAGTATTTAGAAGCCTTGGATTGCGCTGCGCCAGTATTTAGAAGCCTTGGATTACCCCGCTGCAGTAACTAGAAGCCTAAATTTGCGCTGCGGCAGTATTTAGAAGCCTAGGATTGCGCTGCGGCAGTATTTAAAAGCCCAGGATTGCGCTGCGGCAGTATATAGAAGCCAAGGATTGCGCTGCGGCAGTATTTAGAAGCCTAGGAATGCGCTGCGGCAGTATTTAGAAGCCTAGGAATGCGCTGCGGCAGTATTTAGAAGCCTAGGATTGCGCTGCGGCAGCATCTAGAAGCCTAGGATTGCGCTGCGGCAGTAATTAGAATCCTTGGATTGCGCTGCGGCAGTATTTAGAAGCCTTGGATTGCGCTGCGGCAGTATTTAGAAGCCTTGGATTGCGCTGCGGCAGTATTTAGAAGCCTTGGATTGCGCTGCGGCAGTATTTAGAAGCCTTGGATTGCGCTGCGGCAGTATTTAGAAGCCTAGGATTGCGCTGCGGCAGTATTTAGAAGCCTAGGATTGCACTGCGGCAGTGTTTAGAAGCCTTGGATTGCACTGCGGCAGTGTTTAGAAGCCTTGGATTGCGCCGCGGTAGTATTTAGAAGCCAGGGATTGCGCTGCGGCAGTACTTAGAAGCCTTGGATTGCGCTGCGGCAGTATTTAGAAGCCTTGGATTGCGCTGCGGCAGTATTTAGAAGCCTTGGATTGCGCTGCGGCAGTATTTAGAAGCCTAGGATTGCGCTGCGGCAGTATTTAGAAACCTAGGATTGCGCTGCGGCAGTATCTAGAAGCCTTGGATTGCGCTGCGGCAGTATCTAGAAGCCTTGGATTGCACTGCGGCAGTATTTAGAAGCCTTGGATTGCGCCGCGGCAGTAACTAGAAGCCTAGGATTGAGCTGCGGCAGTATTTAGAAGCCTTGGATTGCGCTGCGCCAGTATTTATAAGCCTTGGATTACCCCGCGGCAGTAACTAGAAGCCTAGGATTGCGCTGCGGCAGTATTTAGAAGCCAAGGATTGCGCTGCGGCAGTATTTAGAAGCCTAGGATTGCGCTGCGGCAGTATTTAGAAGCCTAGGATTGTGCTGCGGCAGTATTTAGAAGCTTAGTATTGCGCTGCGACAGTATTTGGAAGCCTTGGATTGCGCCGTGGTAGTATTTAGAAGCCTTGGATTGCGCTGCGGCAGTATTTAGAAGCCTTGGATTGCGCTGCGGCAGTATTTAGAAACCTTTGATTGCGCCGCGGCAGTAATTAGAAGCCTAGGATTGCGCTGCGGCAGTAATTAGAAGCATAGGATTGCGCTGAGACAGTATTTAGAAACATTGGATTGCGCTGCGGCTGTATTTAAAAGCTTTGGATTGCGCTGCGGTAGTATTTAGAAGCCTTGGATTGCTTAGATGTATTCTTCCATGTTAAAATGGCTGTAGAGTCCCAAGCAAGGGAATCACCCTTAGTGGTTGAATGGTTACCACATTAACTTCATATATCCAAGGTCGCGGGTTCAAACCTGGCAGAGGATGATGGATTTTTCGGGCGTAAAAATCCTTTGTATGGCTTCCTTCGGCAGGGAAGTAAAGCCGTTGGTTACGTGTCGTAGATTTACGGCACGTAAAAGAACCTCAAACCTGATAAGAGCCCTCTGAGCAAAATTAAACGGTGAACAGATGTACCTATTCTTCGACGTTTAAATGGTTGTCAAGTCCAAAACTTTTACTACTTATGGCACCGTAGGTAATGATACTGAGATACATGGAATGTCGATGGAGGACTGGTAGAATGCGATAACGGGGTAAACTGGAGAACCCGGAGAAACCTGTCCCTACGCCGCTTTGTCCAATACAAATCTCACATGCGGTTGCTTGGAATCGAACCTGGTTCGGCGAGTAAAACACGGGGAGGACAGCTAAATATCAATTACCTATATAAGCCCAAAATTCTAACAGCGGCGGCGTCTGGGCGTGTTTTCTGCGGATCCTCTGGTTTCCCCCGCCACTAAGTCCAACAATTGCTCCTCATCACCTTTCCAATTGTCAATTTCGCTTACATGTCATATTATCCACTTCTTCATGTTCATGTCCCCTCGTAACAGGTCCTCTAATAAGCTCCCCGACAGGCTTCTGATGCTTTCGCAGTCCTACAATTACGGGGAGGATAAGCCGATTACGAAACGAAGTTCTAACAGCTATTTGCTATAAAATAATTTTCTATTTTTTTGACCGATTGTAGTTAAAATTTCACTCCCAGTTGCCACGGTATTGTCTGGCGACGTGCACGTTAGGGTGCCAGTATGTCGCTGTCAGGCGAGTCTACCTGGAGTTGGTCGCGGGTTAATGCTGGTGAATTTCTCTGTAGTTAGTGGACATACCTGCAAGTTCCCGTGGTGGCACCGGCTGAGCTCCTTCTGGTAGATGATGAATCTCTTATTCAGGGGGGAAAGAATGACAGGGTATGTCACACTGTTGGTAGACTTAATTAAAGAGAAAGTTCACTTCATTCACTGGATACTTCATTTATTCGTGAATTACGGGTTTTTTGAGGCACTAACCCGACAAGCAACTCTCGACATAATCAATCGCGAACTTGGTGAAATCGTGTTTATTAAGCACTACTTCCACTTGGATTGACCTTAGTAACTGTGGCCCGAAGTTTATAAGTTTGTACAATATTCACTATGATAATTACCCATCTGCTTATTTTGTAGACAATGACTCTCGGCGATACATGTGGCGCGCGATTTCTTACAGGATATGTTGTACTTTATGATCCTGAGGCGTTACGCGTTGCGTCTCCTGCGATGTATCTGTCTACGCCCGATTCTGTACGTAATAACCCCGACTTCTCATGGTTACTCCCGACTTCTCATGGTTACTCTCGACTTCTCATGGTTACTCTCGACTTCTCATCCGCACATCACTTATATACAAAAACCTCACACTTTTGCCCTCCTTTTTGATTGGTTGAGGAAGAGCGCGAAAAATGGCGTCATCACGTGGCTATCGGGTATTTTTCTTTATATTACACCCACGTGACTATGTTTTACAAAGCAAAAGTTCCCTTCTCCAGTTTAAAAGGTAGAGTCCCTAGCTTTCTTGTACTTATGTCCTTAATGCATAAAAATGTTTGTGACTTTTAGCCACATGTGCAACCTTGAAGAAAACAAAAGCTGCCCTCCATGGTGAGGCCTTCCAACTGAGCGTATATTTCCTATGCGTATATTTCCTATGTTAAATATGATAAAAATAATAATTAAACTAATATTACGAGGGCCGTTCAGAAAGTAGCCTCCGATCGGTCACAGTGCGGGTAGTGGGGGGAGTAGCGACGCCATCTGTGCATTCACGCACTCAGCAGGTCAGTCGGCATCAAGCCGTGGTCGAGTGAAAGTCGTACCTGCGCTAGTTTAGTGTTTGTGGCCGTTTGAAATGTGTACTGCAATAGAAAACCCCGCCAAATGTGAAGTGCGTGCTGTTTTAAGGTTTTTTACAGCCAAAGGATATTCTGCAGCAGCTATTCATCGTGAGCTTTGTGCCGTGTACGGACCAAGAGTTACGAGTGAGGGAGTGGTCCGTGAATGGGTACGTTTATTTAAAAGTGGACGAGAAAACGTTCATGATGAAGAGAGGAGTGGTAGACCATCATTGGTCATGGACGAACTCGTTCAGACAGTTGATGCAAAAGTTCGTGAAAACCGACGTTTCACAATGTCGGAGTTGTCTACTGATTTTCCACAGATTTCTAAGACTCTCTTGTACGAGATAGTGACAGCAAGATTGGGTTACCGTAAGTTCTGTGCACGATGGGTGCCCAAAATTCTTACCGACCACCACAAAACTCAAAGAATGGCCTCTGCATTAGACTTTCTGTCACGTTATGAGGCCGAAGGTGAACCATTGTTAAACAGAATCGTGACCGGGGATGAAACCTGGATTAAGTACGTGAACCCTGAGGCAAAAGAACAATCAAAGATGTGGGCACATTCAAATTCGCCTACCAAACCAATAAAAGCCCGGCAAGATTTTTCTGCCCGAAAATTGATGGCAACGGTGTTTTGGGATGCAAAAGGGGTGTTGTTGGTTGAATTCATGGAACGTGGGACGACCATTAATCAAGACGTGTACTGTGAAACACTAAAACAATTACGACGGGCTATACAGAACAAACGCCGTGGTATGCTGACTTCCGGTATCGTTTTTTTGCACGATAACGCCCGTCCTCACTCTGCTCGCAGAACAACAGCCCTTCTTGAGTCCTTCAAGTGGGACGTTGTCAACCATCCACCTTACAGCCCAGATCTGGCGCCAAGCGATTATCACCTCTTCATGCATATGAAGAAATGGCTCGGGTCCCAGCGGTTTGATGACGACGAAGAGCTCAAAGATGCGGTCACAGGCTGGCTCCAGGCACAAGCGGGTGATTTTTATGCAGAAGGAATTTCAAAGCTTGTGAACAGATACGATAAGTACCTCAATCGTTATGGAGACTATGTAGAAAAATAGTGCAAAGATGTAGTTGTAAGATGTATATATTAAAATATTTTTATTTAACTTGGTGAATTTCTTGCAATCAACCGGAGGCTACTTTCTGAACGGCCCTCGTATATGTGTTACTAAAATACTGTCGCACAGTGTTTTATTAATAAAACTAATAAATAATTTAAAACATCCTTCTGTAACGGATACACTACTGGAATTTTGCTTTAGAAGTAATTTATGATTTAACAGAGATTTAAAGTACATGTTGCATGATACTGACTTTCATATGCGCGTGTAATGGAGCGAAAATCACATCGTAAACAGCAGATAAGTTAAAAGCGAAGTGCTGAGTTTGCCGTATAGAAATGCAGGCGATATGTACTCCAGTCACGACTGCGAACAGACATAATATTAAAGTTGCTGTTTAATAGACTCGTAAAAGTTGGTCTTACAAATTGCAGTCATTAAGATGCCCCGCGCACGCAGGCACGCACGTACGCACGCAAGTACTGAAGCAGGTACTGAGGCTAATGCTCTTGGCGCAGCTGTAAGAATTCGGCAAGCAAGTTAGCCTCTATAAGCATTCCTTGGACGCTTAGCCATAAACTGAACAAACACCCAGGCTATTTGTGTTCCTGAAAACACCTAGGCTTTCCTAGCAAACACCGGCAGATCTCGCTTCTCACTAGACGGAAACACTATGATTCCGGTCCCTCGCTATGCCTGGCTTTGGTGCTTCGTGGCGCAGGGGATCGTGCGTTCTAGTCCCACCTTGAGCATGGGTGTTTGTAAATGTGTACATGTATGTGTGTTTCTGAGTAAAAAGAAAACGGAAAACAAAGGAAATTGAGGTAAAATGGAAAAAAAGAAAAAGGAATAGAACGCCGACGTCTTGATAAGGTTCCAGAAGTGTTTAAAAATGGCCTGTTCAATAGAAGAGAAGTATTTCTATAAAGCTTTATATACAGGTGTTTCAAAACGATACCTTAATGTGATACGAAAATACGGTTTTCAACACCAATAAACGCACAAAAAATACAAAATAATATTCTTACTCTATACCCTGGCTCCTAATTTCTTACTTTTCGTAGTCGGCTTACTATCCCCCTAGTTAGGACTTGCAACTGTCGGGGAGCCAACGACACAAAACCACAGAATGGAGAACCTGGAACAAGTGGTCGGCCCGTATCCAGGCATGAACGGGAGGAAGTGGATGATATGAAATGCAAGTGAAATGAATGACAGGAAAGATGATAATGAAGCGATTGGTAGAATGAATAGTGGGGGGAACCGGAGGATCCGAGAAAACCCGCATAGACGCCGCTTCGTCCACCACAAATCCCACATGCGGGCGATTGGGATCGAGCCCGGGCCGCCTAGATGGGAGGCGATCGGTGTAATCACTCGGCTAGCTACAGAAAATAACAAATAAAAAAGTAAATAAATAAAATATAAATCCGTATACTATGCCCTGGCACATAATTCCCTATTCAAGGACTAATATCCCTGCTATTACCACTCTACTTTTATCTATTATTATTACGATTGTTCTACAAATAATGAGCTACAAGGACTAACCAAAATGAGCTTAAAATAAAACTAAACGAAACACTAAAACTATAATTCAAAAACAAATATTTAACATATTAAACTAAGGATAAACACAGACCCTACAATACCCTTTTTATTCGACCTTAATATTTTCATAAATCTTCAGGTTACTATAATTACCCTGTATAAACCATTTATAAAACAACAACCACAACTACTTAACTACTTACTATTGTTATTATATTTATTATTATTAATTATTATTATCATGATTATCATCATTAGCATCATCATCATCATCATCATCATCATCATTATTATTATTATTATTATTATTATTATTATTATTATTATTATTATTATTATTATTATTATTATTATTTACTTCCTTTATCAATCTATGTCTATTTTTATGAGTTATTTATATTCACCTAGATATATACAGTTATATTTGTATACATTATCTTTTTATTTTATTTAAAAGTTTTTCTTTCTTTCTTGCCTATTCTTCTACCCTCATAACTAACTATACCTGTTTTGTTTACTGGTAGCTAATAGACAATGGCTGGTAACCAACCATAGGTTAATAATAATTACATTCGTATCTAAGTCTACAGTATTAACATAAAATACATAACTTATTAACTAAGGGCAAAAGGCTAATGTAGGTGCATCACCAAAACGCATCCTGATGAGCGTGGATTAGGGAGTTACCCAGAAATAAAGCCGCGTGTCGGGCTCACGTTAAAGCAGGTAATTCAGAAGTTTGGGAAGTACCAATTTGCGTGCTTTAGCAGTGTTTTTGTAAACATGTCAGCATGCTGCACAGTGGTTACCTCATGAAGCGGTTCCTTGTCATAAGAAACCCCGCTCAAGTACCAGCACCTTTAGTTATTTGTTTATTCTTCCTTCTTGCAACTTCATCATCACAAGGAATGAAAGGAAAATCCTGTGAATATCAGATGGATACGTACGCTCTTTTAGAGGAATGAAACGTTAGTGATCTTGAGGATGAAGGCAAGGAACTGATGGGACAACAAAGGCAGGAATACTACCAGACGATTGTAGATAACGTTAATTAAAAGCAAATCCCTTTTGAAGTGAGACAAACATTGATCCAATTTTCCTTAACTCACAATACTAAATGAAACATTTGGACATTTTAAGCTGGATAGGTTTGCTGAACACGAACAAGGAGAAATCCATTTGTTTTATGACTCGTGCTTGTCATGAGCAACATCTGAGCTGTATGTGGGTATCACACACGCGCAAACACACACGCACGCGCGCGCACACACACACACACACACACACACACACACACACACACACACTAGTGCTTCGTGCCCAGCCTAATCCCAACAAGCTATAATTTTCGATGTTACATAAAATATACATAAAAGTATCAAAGATGAGATATGAAACGCCAGACTAATTATGGTATAGATAAGCTATATGATGGTATATGCGTTCCACAATTTTTGTGGAATAAAATCGATTTCCGAGATACTTCTTGCTATTAGCATTTATTTGGTAGCACCTAAACGTTACTCACTTGGGAAATTGTCATTTGTTTTTCTTTTCGTTTACATTTGGCAATGCAAAAAGAACCGGGTATCAATGCCATCACATGTCGACAGCTTTTAAATGAAATGGCCGTTACTTGAATCAAGTGTATTACCTTACTTCCCTTCTATTTACATGAAGCTAAGTAGCAAGACTATTTCCGCTAATGTTCGTCTCCATTAACATGAAGTAGATAGCAGAATGGGCTTTCGTAAAAAAACAAATTGTGCCTAAATAGACAGAAAAAGAATTGTAAACTGAACACATAAAATTTGTACCTACGTTATAAATTTAAACATTCCACGATCACTGAGAGTGAAATGTTAACAACAATCGGTCAAAAATTCAAAAATTGCTTTTTAATTACAAATGGTTAACCTTTGGACGTCACTAAAGACGTCACTTTATAGGGTCCTAAAGTCATTTAAAATCGTACAATACACCTGTTTCCAAAACTATATTTTTACACCGGTTATCTTTTAGTTTAAATACAACCAGAGTGTTTTAGAATATGCAGAAGCATCTGCTGTAATATTAAATATGACAAAATTACCCTAACATCAGTAGGTACTCATTTGTCAAAAGACCCATTTTATTAAAAAGTGGTTAAATTTAGAGATAAAATTTCTAAATATTTAAAAAAAATATAGTAATGCAATTATCAAAATTATTGAACTATACCCGTTTAAAGTTTTAGAGTGTGGCTCAAAAATTAATTTAGGAAACTGCTAACAAATGTTCTCAAATTTTGAGGCATATGGGATTTCATTATGAAACATATTTACATGATAACATTTATGAAATAATTTATATCTTGCAAAGTATTCATTATAATTTGAAGGGAATGTTGTATTCATATTAAAATTACAAGAATGAAGTCACAGTAAATCTTTCAGAAAAATCTATACGGAATTAGTAAAATTTAAAATTTCACTTCCAGTGTTCCTTAAAGTATATGACCTCCAAAAAATGCCAAAATCTGAATAAGAGAAGCACATACTTTGTAGTCATTTTAAAAACGTCCTATTTGACATTTCTGGCGAAAGATAAAGATATTTACACCCAAAAATATGTTTCAAGAAATATATAAATATGTACACCATTCTTTTAATTTCTCTTTTTGTCTTTAAACATTTTTAAACAGATTTCTTACACAGCTAACATCAACGCATTCACCGGGGAGCAACACACGTTGCACAAAATTCACAGCTCTATCTATTATGCTTTTTAAAAAACACGACAATATGTGAAACATTTTGCGAATTTACTTGTTCATTGAAATATCAACATTATAGCAATTATCAACATAAGTCATGGTTTGACTTTGGTTTCTGAATTAAATAAAAGATTTTATAAGTGGTAAAATTTTCATTACGATAGATTGTATAGTTTTCAAGTAACCTTAATATATATTTCATTGGTGTTCAGCATGGAAATTGCAAGTCTCTACCAAGTTCCCTTAAGGAGCATTCATAAATAAAACTCGATTTAATTTTTCACTATTAGATATTTCTGGGCTGTTTTGCCGTGTTCTCCAGCAAACCAGGGTAAAACCGTAGCTCCTACTTATATTCACTCCGGTCTATGTTCTGTGGATTTAGTTTCACGGGAAGCGAATCCCCGAACACCGTGCAACCCAAATACATCCGAACCGCTGCGCGGTGTTTTTCCGCTGACCACACGGAAACGTGATAACACACAGCTACTGTACACACGGTCACGGCGTTGACTTGTTTTTCTCTGCTCTAGAAGTGCAGTATTGAGCTGACGGTGATATCGTGTGGTTGAGTTATTTCCAGTGTGCTTTATTATTTTGTCCTGTATATAGTCAAAAAGCGTATTATGGCTCACCATTTGTTTTCTACTGCAGAACATATGATTCGTATGTGTTAACACATTCTGTGAGTCGACTCTAAATAGTATATACAAAGGCGAAATTGACACACATTTAATATTTTTCACGGACGAGACTTCATGGTAATGTGTGGGAAAAAATACTAGTTATTGGAGCTATGAGAAATCTAATATTATTCATGAATACAATTTTCCGCCTTTTTTAAGAGAACTGACAGGGGCCGTGAGTTTGGCTTTTCTCAACAAGACTCTGCAGCAGCTCATACAGCCAATCTTTCAACGAGAACAAGTGAAAATGTGTTTAAGGACAGAATCATTAGTAGAGATTTATGGCCCCCTCGGTCCCCCAATCTAACCCTCTGCGACAACATAAAGTATAAAGTGAACAAGACAAACACACACACCTTGGAAGATTAAAACAAAATATCCGCCAGGAAATGGCCAGAATTTCTAAACGTGAACTACGGCGAGTGATGGATAGTTTCCTAAAGGGGTACCAAAAATGCATGGAAACGGCGGTGTCTAAAATTGTTGCTTGGCTTCAACCGCGCCTTTCAATGATAGGGGCAGACGTCAACCAGCATCGAGGACGCGGACAGGCAAAACACCGAGCAGCCGGTTCGAGTTTGTTTGGATCACTCAGTACTTATTTATTTGATAGTGTTTAACGCCCGCTTTTACCACTATGGCAACGCAGACGATGATAGACAGAATGATGATAAAACACCGGTGGAATGCGATGGTGGGAGAAACCGGAGAAAAACTGCCTCTGCGCCACTTTGTCCACCACAAATCCACATGCGGTCGCCTGAGATCGAACCTTGGTCGCCCGAATGTGGACGACAGACGAAACCCCGCTCAGTGTGGGACAGAAGTCATCGCAAAATCATGACAGAAAGGGAAATGCAGATGAGCAAACACTAGGTGGAAATACATGCGCATGTTTAGGGATGAGGAAAACCTAACTGGTTGCAGGCAGCTGTGACTGACGCAGCGGCTTATGAATAAAACCGAACGAGTGACCGACGCTATCTGATGCAATTAAACAAGACTATTGAAACCCACTTCTACGTGTAAACGTCAAAATAGATGTACCCTTCGTGCTGCATGGCCTCCATTGTTTACGTAACTGTGACGTTACTCTTGGCAGGTAATACTACCTTTTGTGCGTCACAATTCGCGCGATCGCTTCAAATGAAAATGTATGCGGAAATTTGCACATCATTATTCATTGCAACTCCCATACTTGATGTCATGTGAATGGGGTTCGAACTCTAGGAAACGTGTAGATGAATGATAATTAGCTCCCCCCCCCCCCCCCCCCCGCCGGTCTGTAGAACGTTATTTGAACGAGATGAAAAAGTGTAAACAATGCAGCCTTTCTGTACAAACACCAGCGACTAAATTATTAAACTCCAAAGCCACACGCCACAAACAAATGCAGGCGGAAAAAGGAAAATATTCAAGCCACGCCAAATACTAAAATGCAGTTTTGTTTAATAATACACATAGGCCTTTCCTCATGACACAAAATTATTTTTCGCAGCCGGCTTATCCTCCCCGTATTTAGGACTGACACCCCCACGATAGGACTTACAAAGCCTGGGGGTAAGAAATCTGACGGGAACCCAACGGCATGAAACTACAGATTGGAGAACCTGGAGCGAGTGGTCGGGCCATAATCAAGTATGAGCGTGAAGAAGTGGATGATATGAAATGCAAGCGAAATGGAGGATAGGAAAGTGAGGATGGAACAATTGGTGGGATGAGTGGCGGGGGATAATGTAGGACTCGCAGAAAACCCACCCAGACGCCGCTTCGTCCACCTTGGGATTGAACCCGGGCCGCCTAGATGGCAGGCGAGCGGTCTAACCACTTGGCCGCAAAAAGCAGTCAATCCATGGACAGTGTCGCACTGCCAGGTGATCTGTTCGAGATTTGAGAACCCTTAATGGCAGAGTACCTTGAGAATGCGAATAACGGGTTGCTGAAAATCGATATTTCTAAACTCGCATATCGGTTTTAAAAACATCGCAAACCAGGTTTCCATCTGACATCCGATTTAATATCGAATTAGCTGCATTTGAAACCAATTTGCTTAAGGACATGTGTGACTGGAAGTCTGAAATTCCAAACTAATAATGCTAGCTTTTCTTAAATTCATACCACGAATGTAATATATTACAAATAAGTTACTTTGTATGAAATTTGCAGTTTGCTCTAATGTTTTTGAAGCTTTGGTCAAATTTGTTTATGTTATGGTCATGTCACTAAAAAATGTCTTGCGACAAAAAAATCCAAATATTGGTCCAATATTTTAAACCTAGGTTCACAATACATCTAATTTTTGAAATTGCCTTAGGTTTCTCTGTGTTTTCTTTAGTTTACGCTCCAAATATTTTTTAAGTTCTGGACGTGCTTATATGTCATAAAAATATAATTTTTGTGGTTGAAAATGGAAAAATATAAATGCTTAAATGCATCTGACAGTAAAACCTATAGCATTTCGTATTCATTTGTACCTCTGTGAAAATGTACAGCAAATTTTATGTGTGTGATAGTAAAATGGAACATTTTGCAGGAAGCAAAATGCTGAAAATATCAATAGCGAGAACGCTAATTATTTTTATTTTTATTTTTGCAACCCTGCTTAGCTTCTGCATAACTTAAATTTTTTTTTACTTCGGATGATTTGAATTAGATCTCGTTGAACTGAAGTTTTTCTTACCGAGTATAGTTTCACCTCTTATGCTCTGGGTAGCTCCAGTGACTTAAGGCATTTAAAAATGCCGCTTGGTGGCCAATTATACCTTTTTGTATTCAGAGAAGTTTAATGGAAATAAAAAAAATACTTTGTTGTGATTATGCATAGAATTTCAGTAATACCTAGTACCCTTAAGACCTAGTAATCGCGCTATGTTTAGCTGTGGATCATGCATTCCTTGTCTGAAGTGCTTATACCAGACAGGTCTCTAATCTGTTACATTATTACCTGTAGGTCGCAGTGCGTGAGGTGTCCCCTCGTTGTCTACCTGAACCTTTACTAACCACACCTTGCTATGGCAGACCAATAATGTACACAATATGATATATTGATCTTTAGGAAGCGTGCGTGCTTTTGCAATGCAAAAAAATATTAAGCAAAAATAAAAACAAGAATGAAAAGGGGAACCACGAAAATAAAAGGACAAACATATTCAAATACATAATCTTAAATTTACAACATGCAATAAATAACTTTCCGATATATTAATGTAACCTGATATTGTAGAAAAATACACATTTTAGAGAGATAAATACAAAAAATACTAACACCTGGGGCGGTAACATGGTTACGGGTTCGTATTCCGGGCGCAGGTTTTGGGTATTAGGAGCGGTGTGGATATGAGGGTGCCCTAGCTGAGGAGTTTTACTAGCATGGAAACTCTTTTCAGGGTGTGGTACGACACAAGTGCTTTATTCAATTAGTTCGGCCTTTTTCCGCCGTCGAACACACACGCATTCCTCCTAAATGTTCTACTATGAAACTACACTTAACACTATTATTACTTATTAAGTTTGGTACAGTGATCTCTTCCGTGCGCTGGTCTGTATTAAAATTAGTTATTTCCGTCACAACTAAGGGCTACACCAAATGTCACATCTTTGTTCTGCCGATGTTCTACGCCAAGTCCCTCAAAAACTGTCCCCTGGCCAGTGAGATCATTGTTTTCTCTTTTCCCGTTATATTACCCTCGGGGAGTGTTCTCTCACTCCCTTCGGGTCAATGCTCTCCCCTAACGGTATACGGTGCTACCAGCTCGTGACAACTCGGCTACTTAGACGTGTTAGAAATATTCTTCCCTTCCCATTTTCCCTTCTTGGTATACTTTATATCATTAGCTATGATTTATCTTTCCCCTCTGAATAACTCTTTGCCCCGTAACAAGGCATGTACTGCCTCATACCACAACAAAACAATGATCATAAAGGATAACATAGCAGATATATAAAACATTATAATAACTTTTTAGCCCTTCTCATTACCGCCTTCATCTACCCTTCTATCAGCCTTCACAGGTCTAACTGTCTCGCCGTAAGTAGACATTTACCTATTCCGTCCGCGTCTTCGATGCCTGCCAGTAGCGTCCAAAATGACCCTAACTCTACATACGCGGGGGTAAAGTATCGCAGTAAATACTTTTCGCTCCATTCCTCAGTACCCTACATCTTGCCAAGATAGGCGTCCACGACTCTTCCTCCTCGCAAATGGAGCAGATTCTCATGCCATTCTCGTCAGTAATTTTTACCACCCGCCATGCAGTCCATGCGAACCCGTGTCCAATGCGTTTGGTACCTGTTTCATATATTGATCCATACCCCAGTCCGATTTTAGCCCAGACTGTACACAATATAACAATATTTTTCCAATGAAGATATGTCCAGGAATCCTACTCAGTTCCCCTTTCAGGTACAACGAGAACTACGGCCCTGAGGTTCACCACTCTATTATAATAAAAGCATTTGACTGAATTAGTTTGAAGCTCATTTTTCACAAACCATTCTTAAGATACAGCAGAATAATACTTATTGATCGCGGCTAAAAGCTTCACTTAACCGGAAAAAATTGTTATAGGAAATAGACAAAACGTTTCCGCCAAAATTTCCGATCTCTAGTATTTATTTCACCACTTTATTCCAGTTTCCAATTCTTTATTTAAAGTGATGCATCTCAGAAGTTTTACCAAAAGTTGATTAAAACTCAATTTTTTCATAATAATATAACATGAATTCTAGAATGTAATACAATATGTCGTTTTTGCCACTTGACGCACTTCTAATTAACTGAAGTTTTAAATGTGCTTATCAATAGACAGCTTTACTTTAAAATTTATTTTCTCGCAGGATTATTTCCTAAACATATTTCATTACTCAAAATGCACCACATGATGTAATTTTTTATTAATTTTTTTCTAAATTTTATACTGTCTCTGAAAAGAAGATTAAAGTCGTAAGGTTTTCCAAAATAATGCTCGAATTTTGAGAAAGATGTTTTTAAATATTACAAAACTAGGCGCTTTGGATATTATGACAAATAAAAAACAAAAATACAATAATGATTAATATAAGAAATATGACATGATATGCCTATCTGTAAACTCATTTACTGTAAAATTCTATTTTTTAACTGGAAAGTTTTATAAATGAATTCAGTGACTCATTTTTATTAGAACAACGAATTTAGACCGTAAAATTATAATTTAAAGAAACATGCAATCCATTATTGTATATAATAGCTGGTAAATACGAGGTACGTCCAGAAAGTAAGTTCCGTTTCAATTTACCTCCGCTGCAGCGCTGCGATCGCAGTTCCGCACATGCGCGGTAGACGCTCTGTATGAAGGAGAAGAAATGTGCACCATTTTGAGATCGCTGTCAGCCACATACGCTTTGTTGTGCTTGTTTACAATGTCGGTGATGATTGAAAATCCCGCCGCTTGTGAAATCAGATCTGTGATTCGTTTTCTGAATGCTAGGAAAGTGAAACCAATTGAAATTTATCGGCAAATTTGCGAAGTTTACGGACAAAATGCGATGAGTGATTCAATGGTGAGAAGATGGGTCCGACAGTTCAATGAAGGACGTAGTGAAGTGCACGATGAAGAAGGAAGTGGGCGTCCATCTTTGGTTACAGAAGAACTGGTTCACGCGATTGATGACAAGAGCCAGGAAAACTGCAAGTTTACAATTAGTGCTCTCGCTATGGAATTTTCCCAAAGCTCACGATCACTAATTCATGAAATTGTTACCGAAAAGCTGAATTTCGTAAACTTTGCTCACGTTGGGTACCAAAGATTCTTACTGAGCAACACAAAACAAAACGGATGGGTAGTGCACTTCAGTTTTTAACCAGTTATGATGAAGACGGCGAAGTATTTCTGACAGAGATAGTGACAGGAGATGAGACTTGGGTTTCTTACGACACCCCTGAAAGTAAGCGGCCATCAATGGAATGGAGGCACACTTCATCCCCAGCAAAGGTTAAGCCGAAACAAATCTTGACACCTCGAAAAATGATGTGCACAGTGTTCTGGGTCTGGAAAGGCATCTTACTCATTGATTTCTTACCGCGTGGTAAAACAATCAAAGCAGATGTTTATTGCGAGATACTTAGGAAATTACGCCGCGCAATACAGAATAAGCGCAGAGGATTGTTGTCAAAAGGTGTTGTTTTTCTTCACGACAACGCACGACCACACACTGCAAAGGTGACGAAAAACCTCCTACAGGGATTTGGCTGGGACGTGTTTGATCATCCTCCGTACAGCCCTGACCTAGCTCCTAGCGACTTTCATCTGTTCTTACATCTCAAGTCTTTCCTTGACGGTCAACACTTCAACAATGACGAAGAGCAGAAAGAAAATGTTTCCAACTTTTTGAAAACTCAGGCGGCAAACTTCTATGAAGAAGGTATACAAAAAGTTGTGCCACGCTATGACAAATGCCTGCAAAATTTCGGCAGTTATGTGGAAAAGTAGTTTAAGAGTTGTAGAATTTTGTGCAATAAATAATTATTCTGTATCTGTACACAATTTAATTTTATTACCAAACGGAACTTACTTTCTGGACGTACCTCGTATTTCAATAAAAATCTTGCACATTGTGGATTTTCCAAATTTCACAGTTTCACGTTAAGTTGGTATTTTATTTTAATTTTTAGCATGTGTTTGATATACACATAAAATACGTAGTACAATGTTTAAGTCTTTTATCTTCAATACCTTTCTCAATATTATTTTTTCATGCCTTACACTCAAAGGGTTTTGAAAATGACTTACACGACGAACCTTTAAAAATTAATAAAGAGGGGATCCGTTTTTAAATTCATTTTAATCACTAATTACTTGTGGCCATGTGAGTCTTCTGTTCCTTCCTTGTTTCTTCTCATAAAAAAATATATTTTTTTCAGGACAAAATAAAAGAAGTGCAAAATGTGTAAGTGTAAGCACTTATATTTCATGATTATTGTAAAAGCTAAGATAACATTTTTAGACTCACTAGTAAAAATGGCTTTGGTGGAACATTTTGAAGCAAGGAAAACATCAGAAGGAGTGAAACCAAGAAATTTAAGTATAAACCTTTGTAAAACTATATCCATATTTTCTTATCTGCTATCAGCTAAACTGACAGGTGTAAAATATCACTCTGGTACGCCACAATGCATGTATGTACACATACCTTTAAGTAACAAATGAAGGAAACATAATAATGTTTGAAAATATTTAGCGTTAATTAGGGATTACTATATCTCAATGATGACCTAATTAGGAATTGATTGCTTTTGAGGTCTAAGAGCAACACTAACTAGCCTTACCTGGCGCTACGTGTATTATCGAGGCGAAGTTCATACTGTTGAATTCTAAAGTCTAAAGTGTTATAGGACAAAAACCCGATTTACGATTTTTATCATTTTTTTACCAATTTTCACATGTGCCTCAGAAGATACACTGAAAGTAGCTACGGGAACTTGAACACAAAAATTACACTAACCGGTTAAAGCATGTTAACGTCGGGGGACACCTCAGCAACTACGACCAAGTACTGATCTATTGCGGTCAACCAACTCCCGGGGAAAGGGCTGAGAGGAGGGGAAACCACAGGCCAGCACACAGGAAGTGTCGGGGCTAAGTGCAGAGACGCACGGAAGTCCTTAACAGTTCCCTAGATGGCAGGCCTGGCGCGACATGGAGGCTACACAGGCACCGGGATGCCGAAACGGCACCTGGCCTCAATCAGCGCAATCAGAATGAAGAGAGTTTCGCTCGGAGCAAGCAACCGTGCCATCTTCCTGCAAAACCCCGAGCCACACCTGCGCCGAACTTAAGGATGAAGAAGGGAACTGAAATGAAGGAATGAAGGGAAAGGAACCGTGGTATATATACAGCACCCCAGCATTCGCCTAAGCGGCCCCAGGAAAACCACGAAAAACCCAGGGTCAGATTGCGCGGTCAACGGGCATCAAACCCGCATCTCCCGAATGCCAGTGCCACACGAAACGCCAGAGCCGCCTGGCTCGGTACACAAGCAGGTAAAATAAATTTATTTTATTCGCAGCAAATGAGACCAAAAGTAGAGTTACGAAGTTTGCCAATTGGTCTGCACGATTTTTGGTTAGTTGTATTTGCTAAGGACTCGTCGAGGGTTTGATCATTTATAAGCGAGATCCCGAGTTACAGCTTACTGAATCTGCAAGTAGTGTTTTGTTTTTCTCGATTGCCGAGGTGAGCTCTTGTAACTTTCTGGAGCTCGTGGTGGCCACTCCAAATACTCTTTTTCTAGTTTGGTGCAAGTGTGAAGGTACTCCTGAGGGAAGCGCAGGGGACAGTAACATACAGATGTACATTCGCATGAAGGGTACTGTAACGATAGAAGATATACCGATTTATGTTCGTAATTCATATTAAGGACATATATGATTGACATTTTGATATTCCAGACTAATAATGCTAGCTATAATGCAAATAAATTGCAGCGCAGATTTCATTTATTTTGCTCTAATGGTTACATTTGTTTATATTCTTGTCACGTCACTCAACAGTTCCGTGCGACAAAAAAATTCTATTTTGGTATAATATTTTAATCCTAGGCTCACAATACATCTACTTTTTTAAATTACTCTAGGTTTCTCTGTGTTTCCTTTGGTCTAGGCTCCAAACATTTTTAAAGCTATGAATATGCTTTTTTGAATAAAAATATAATTTTTGTTTGAAAATTGAAAACAAAATCTTAAATAGTCTGAAAATAAACCCTAGGACAATTTTATTCACTATACCTCTGTGAGCATGTACAAAAATTGTTTGTGTGATAGAAAAACTGCTCCGTAAAGAGTATTTTACAGGAAGGTAAATACTGAAAATACCAACAGCGAGAAAACAAGAAAAGCTTTGAATCCGTGGTTCACATTAAAATTCAGCCGGCTGGGCTCTCAAATTCCCTTTTCCTCTCCTCTACTGCTGCTTTTCTGTCCTTTTCTTCTTGCATTGCTGCTTTTCTTCTGCAGAACTTGGTTTTTTACTTTGCACGATGCAAATGAGATCTCGCTAACTGAGGTTTTTCTTGCCGAGTACAGTAATTTCGCTTTGCTCCAGTAACTCAAGGCATTTAAACATGGGCGCCTGCTGGCTAGTTATAGTTTCTCTACGAGAGAATGTGGAAATTATTTTATGCAAGTAAAATTTAAAATAGTCGGTTTTTTGTGATTTTTATGAAATATCAGTCATACAAGCACTTAAGCGATTTGTTGAAAATATTAGGGCTACAGGTTTAATTATTTCTACAGACATTACTAGAAATCAAATAAGTGTATACATAAAATTTCAGTTCAATATCCAATCGAGTTCTTGACATGTTAGTTAATTTACTGTTATTTTATCAGCTATAATCCAACAGATTTGAGCTACAGGGCGGGTTTAAAAGGAAGATGGGATGGTCTGCTGTGTATGTGTAGGGGCTCTCAGGGCTGCTGTGGTATTTTAAACCTTTTTTACGGCTTGAATTTGCCGCTGTATAAGAAGTTGGTAGCTCTTGGTGTTAGCTAGCTAGTTGTGTCAAACTTAATTCTTTGAGCAGTTAAGGTTATTATCGTCACGAATTACTTATTGTGCACAGCTTAGCCACGTTTTCTATTATTTCAGCTACCTTCAGTCGGTAAGCACGAGAATCTTAACCTCCGTGCTTGGATGGTAGGATGTGATAATAAATAAAATTAATTATTTGTAACTTTTCGAAACAATGTGATGCATTGCGGCACGCTATTAGAACACAATCCTCTTTTTAGAAAACTGTGCCACATAATGTGTACTTACAACTAATCTCTTGTTGATAAATGCTAGATTTCACACCGAATCGCAGCATAAGAGGTCTCGATTGGTTCTTTGCGTCCTTATCCCTGGCGTCTATCTCATTAACTGGGTCCCGGAAACTTATTAACATTTTTCACATATACACAATTGTTGAAGATCAATGTTTTATACATTGTAATCTGTCCGACGGCAGATTTTCCATTCTACGTTTCGTGAAATATATAATATATGTTTATACATTCCTAATAATTTATAATCAATGCATTTGCGTAATTTTCATGGAAATGTTCTTATAAATAGCTAACATTTCTTAAATACATATTTGTTTAACTTTTGTTCCTATGCTTTGTTACCGGTATAAAAAAATTATGGCATCCGGCATTTCGTTCGCTTTTATGATTCTTCTTCTCTCATATTACTGTTTTCGACTATGTTTTATAATAAATGTACTTTTCTAAATACCATTTCTCATCTATACATTATACAACATGTGTTGTATTGGTTACATAGCTTTGGCCATGTTATTTTTGCAAAATCACGCCATTTAAGGCTATATTCGTGCGTATCGTGAGACGATGACGTCACGCTACCATTTTTATACATGTAGTTCTTGGCTTACATTGCGGAACAATAGGTATGTTTTATTATTTGATACCATTCTTTTAGAGCAGTATTGTTCCATTTTCTGTTGACTTGATTTAACTAGCATTAAATTCTGTGTCAACTATAGATATCATTTTTAGAGCTGCATTCCTTATTAGGTTTGAAACAAATAGTCGGATGGAAATGTGCTTATATATTTTGTGGTTTCTTTCTAAAAATAGTTTACAGCGCACAGTGGAAGAAATTTATTAAAAGAGCACATGATTATAATAGTTATGTTTTAAATACAAACTGTGATGTACTATCATGTCCTTAAGTACATTGTGGAAAATCTTCAGACCTCTAAGTATACTTTTGTTGGAGAACAGAAGTTTAGAAAAATGAAAAAATAATAAAAAAAATCTGATATGTACGGTTCACGTGACTTACTCTACCAGTTTGATTCTGTATCTATGAGGGCCCTTTTTTCAACCTCCGATAAGCTATAAATAGAAGTCAAGTTCATAGAAAACAATTATTTTATTACTGAAAGTGTTATACACTTGTGGTTATTTTTCAGCGTAATCACCGAAAAGATTGAGACGTTTATCGTATCTGTGTATAAGCTTTGCAATACCCGCTTCAAGAAATGTTGCCACCAATGATTTTCAAATGAGCATTGACGTTGTTTTAAATATCTTCGTTTGTTTGAAAGTGCCGCCCTCCTAGCCACGTCTTCAGTTCAAGGAGCCGATGGGTTGTGGCAGCAGTGTATGGATCAACACAATTCCTGAAGTCAGCATTCCTCTTCGTTTGATTTGAATGGTTCTCCGCAAACGTCGTAAAGTACGAAGATCTTCAAAACAACGTTAATGTAAAAACTTTGAGTCCAACATCCGATAGTTTGAAAGGTCTTAAATAAATATGTAATGAATCTTAATTTGCTGTCACTTGCTATATGAGAGGATGAGAGAAGTTCCAATCAAAACTATACAGCGTAAAATGCTAATTTTATAGCCCTTTTTATTTTCTCTAGCATGTATCTACAAAGTACATAGTAACCAGAGCAGGTCAAAAGTTGGATTACGAGATTCACAGGAAATACAAGTTTTGAGCACTCCTCAGTAAATTAAAAACAATAAGGAAAGATCCATGTGCGCGCTTATGTGTGTGAACTTAAAAACCAAACTTGGTGTTTAAGTTCATTATCCTCTAAGAAGGTGACACGAAGATTTTTAGAAAATTCCCTCCATCAAAATTGCACTTTACGTGGAACATTTTCTGAACTTGGCTCTGACGATTTTGTTTAAAATAGTAAATATATTTACATAGCAAATAGCATGTATATCCTGAATTGCTTAGGAATAGCACCTTGAAATCTGGAGCTTTCGATTTCAATATTTTAAAAAAATGGATGGTGTAGAACATTTTTGTTACAAAGAATTTATATAATAAAATTTTCTATTTAAATAGTCATCCAACCTGGAAACTTGAAACATTAAAACAACTTACTTTTGTGCGTAATAGTTGGTATAAGTTTCAGCAATATTACTTACGTACTATGGATCATCCAAATTTCACAGCTACATGACCTTCATGCAATCCGATGAAAACAAACTAGAGGCTGATTCAGTTAACCTTTACGTTTGAGGGAGAACTAGAAACGATACTTCTAGCTCAGAGTGGTGTCAATCTTGGCAAATCCCTGGTACTTGTACCGTTGGCAGCAGCCGAATCACATCACTGAACTGTAACGGTAATGATATCATCAACATGATTTTGCACATGTAGGTCTTACCCATCTTCAGCTACATCGGTTGTGTTTACCATTTGCTTAACGGGACACTCGCGTTTTACGTGTATTGCGTTGCAGATAAATGAGCATCGTGATTCACGAGAGGCAATTGTGACAGAAATGGACGCACATCGAGGTCACAGTTCACCCGAAAGCGCTAATCTATAAAGCCCGGTTGCCTTGTACCTAGTTTGCCCAACAAAAGTTGGGTTCATTCAAGGTCAAAGTGATGCGAAATGTTTGCAGCAACAAATAATGTGTCCCAGTCAGATAATTAACATTACAAATAATGTCTGTCTTCTATTCAAACCAAGTTCTCTACCTGTTTTTGAAACAAACCTTTTACAAGCCTGGGCACATACTTAATGGCAGTTCGTGCACTAAGCGATAAAATATTTATGTAAATATTGTATAGACTTATTTGGTGTTTGTGTAATCTATATGTATAAATACGTGGTGTAGTTGTGAGTGCGAGTGTGTGTGTGTGATATAAGAGTGCTCTTTCTTTTATTGTTCTATGGTTCTTTTGTCCTAGCGCGCGAGCATATGTGTTTGTGTGTATTTCTAATGTTGTTAAGATATATAAAATAGATATGTAGCTAATATTCTAAATTCAAGTATTTTTAGACTGCATGTACGGTCACCCGATCCATGCGACTGTGTGGCGCAAATATTGTATTATTGAAAACTTAATAACAAAATACTATTACTACAAAACATGATTATTCTTTCTACTTTAAGCTAATCAAGATGAACATTAGTAGAATGGTCTTATTACATAGTTCGTTATAAGTAGAAGGGAACCAAGGAAATACTCCAGGTTAAAGTGATAGTCAAATGTTTTAAAAGCCGTCTCCATGCGCTTGTCATAAGAAATACTACCAGTGTTCTCATCTTGTTGATAATTCTCGACTGGAGCGAAGGAACGGGGGTCAATTGTCCTAAGAGATGAAAATATGAGTTGTATTTGATAAAACAATTAAGCAAAATGGACTATTAATAATTTAAAATACGTAAGAAGGGAAATTTTAATAGGTTATGATTGTAATATTTACATTATGGTAGATGACGCATTTGACCATATTTACTTACCGAATGTGTTTTCTTCTTCTTCTTTCTTCACTGCCTCCTGAGTTATGATATGGCCGACCGTACCTACACCCAATGTACGAATGTCGATAACAGTAGAAATAGGGAACAACTATTTTATTTCAGCATTTAATAACTAATACATCAAATGGAAACAAACGTTATTTTATTTTAGATTATTACACTTCTCATACATAAGTAATACAAATAATGATAATTATCACTCTTTTTTGAACTAAATAGATTAAGAACTAGATACAATTTTAAATAAACATTGTAACTGAATTAATAAAGAAGTACAAATGTCGAATTGACAATTATTAAACGCGAAGGTTGGCAGACCTTTTTACCTACAACCAAGACAAGAGATTAAACAAACGAACGTCAAGTACGACTAGATTTCAAAGAAAAGCATATCAGATGTTTCGACAATATCGCTCCAGTCAGATGACCGCGATTGCATTTAATTGCCTAATGTCGCGTTTTGCATTGGCGCTTTACGAGTTCAGCTAAATTGTCATTGAAATTTGCTTCTGTGCATGGCCAGGAGGAAAACAAAGAAACACGGACAACTTCCTGTTTGAGAAAAGTATAAGTATTTTAAAACTGCAACCAATAACAAGGAACACCTCGGAATATCTCCACAACAAAAATGAAAAGGACCTAAATTGTGTCTTATGACCTTATTTACATTATTTGAGCAGTAAGTTTTGCCCATCTCTTACCTTTTTCATTCAGTAAACACAGGAACTCAAAGACATTCCTAGGAAATTTAAGATATAAATTTTATTGGTCATGTAAACAACTTTAATAATCAAAATTGACAGAGCCATTTTTGAGATAATAAATATTTTCCGAAAATTTTTCGATGTATAGGGTAGTTTAGGGTGGGGGATTTTCCTGAAAATCATTGTGACAAATCCTTGAGAGATACTAAAATTAAGGGGGTACGGAAAGGGCTTTCGGTCAAACAATTAAATTTTTGGATTATCTTATATGAAGGTATGACGCTTTTCTTCATTATATCGTCTGCTAGTTGTCAAGCCGTCATTAAGTTATTGTATTTCAAACCTGACGCTGATTTCGGAGAGCAACAAGTGGATCTAGCTCTGGTTCCCAATGTTGCGGGTTCAAATCCAGCGGAGGGCCATCGACTTTTCTGGCACGGTCAAGTCCACCACTGTTTTCCATGCCGCTCGAATTGCTTACTATTTGTGCTGATTTTAGTGATTTTTAGACACCAAAGCAGCTCCTTCGTGTGTTTTCATCACAATGCTTAAGGTGATGTGCATTTGTGAAATTTGACCAGAAATAGTGCACAATTAAATAGTATATTTGGTTTCAAAACAAAATTGAATTAATTCTGAATTTTAAGAAAAGATATAGTTGTTAACACCTGACGCACTTAACAACCAAATGACTAAAGTTATATAGGGGTAGGCGCATGCTTATTAATTGTCATTCCCAAATTTAAACCTTATTTTCTCGCAAACAATCTTCCAACACTTGCATACTCAAGATGTTCCACACGATGCATTTTTTGCACTAATTTGTTTCAAAGAATATATACTCACTCTCAAACGCACATTAAAGAAAATGGGGATATTAAGTTTTCGAAACAAGGATCAAATTTAGAAAAATAAAATATTAACTTTTCAAAAATCGAGAGTTTTGGAGAGTATGAAAAGAAATACTTTTTCTCCATTAAGTACGACCAATATAAAATAAATGTAATATTATGTATTATTATTATTATTATTATTATTATTATTATTATTATTATTATTATTATTATTATTATTATTATTATTATTATTATTATTATTATTATTATTATTATTATTATTATTATTATTATTATTATGTATTATTTGTAAACTCATTTTCCACAAAACTGGATTTCTGTGTGTGCATATTTTTAAAACTGCATCATGTGGCACATTTTTATCATGACAATGTATTTGGAAAGTAAAAAGCTATTATTTAAAAGGTCTAGCAAGCTAGAATTTTGATAATTCACGAAAGTATCACCATTATTATCTGTAATAACTGGTTGGTATGAATTTCAATAACATATCTAACATACTGTGGGTTTTCCAATTTTCACAGACGCTTTATCTTAATTTTTCATGACATGAATTAAAACTGATACCGCTTGGTGAATCTGATTCATACAATAACCAAGATAAATATTTATTAACTAAGCAGGTAATGTAAAACCCAAATAAGTGCACTACGTTTATAAAATACCGTACTGAAATATTCATTTTAAAAAATAAAGAATCAGAAGAAAATAGCTAACTTTATTAAACGATTTAAGAAAATGCAGTGCACAAGCTATAGGAATTAAAATCAAAAGTTTTTACAAAATTGTTTAAGTATAAAATATATGTAGTTCCACTACATCATTCGGGTTTAAAACTGGATTTCTTCGCACGGAGATCCTTAGCATGACTTCCGAAGGAAGAGAAAAAATTTGGTGGTCCCGTCGTAGATTTACCACACGTAAAAGAAACTGGAGCCGGACAAAGAGGCCTCTGAGCAAGTTAAGTAACCTTTCACGCACAATATAGAATGGGACGCTAAGAATCGCAGTAGTTAAAGAGAAAGGTAAACACCAGACCATCACTTCTTTCTTTCTCTGTTTACCCTTGCTAGCCAGCTGCTGAGATCAGCTAAAGTTTTCTCATAAACGTGATGGCCCTCAAATGGGACCGCTCCCCCCTTCCACTGGGCAATAACCATTAGCAAACAAAAGACGATCCTGTACTAGGGGCGAGAGGCAACGTAGTAAAATCTGTTTCCTGGAGACACTTACTGGTCCCTATCTACTTGCAAGTAAGCAGATAGGGACCAGTAAGTTGAAGACTTGGTAATAGCGAAGTTTGTTTCCAACCGCAAATTTTAAAGTCAGGAAAAACGGGGCAGCGTCATCATGTTCTGTAAAATACTGTAACTGTTGAGGAGCAGAGAAGCCAGGATGGGTGATCAACTCGATACCCGGTATGAAAGTGAGGAGGTTGTGATATGAAATGATGGTATAATGGGTGACAGAAAATATAATTATAGAGCAATTGGTGGAATGATTGGTGAGGAGGACCCAAAGAAAACTCAGCCAGATGCCGCTTCGTTCACCACAGATTCCACATGCCGTCCCCTGGGACAGAACCCGGGCTGCCTAGCTGAGAGGCCAGAGGTTTAGTCATTCGCCCACGGCACCGCCAAAAACTATATAAAATGTGGTAATTAACAAGCTAATAGAGAAAATATTTCAAACTACACGGCAACCAACTAGCAAAGCAAAATAAAGTATCAGTCAGATATATTGAAATTTAATTTAGAAACCTGAATTTCCAAAACTGATCTCATATTTGAATCTGGAAACAGCGCCGACCAGAGTGGAACTACATAATCACAGCAACAGCATCTAGTGGAAACAGAAAATGGCCACGGGGATTAACGACAGTAATACACAGTGACGTTTTTCGGTCATATTGCCTGTGCTCTGCAGCTTCCATCACTGAAACGGTCAGCCGGAAGGTGACCTTAATATTGCTCGCGGCTTTTGTTTCCTAGACATTATTGTGGTGGTTGTTAGTATGTACACAGTATAGTTTGTACAACGACATGGAGCCGCGGTACTATTCTCCAACAATAATACCACCTATACTCTCTCTATTAACGTGTGTAGTCCTCAAGTGAACTCCATTATTACGTCATTAGAAGTGTTGGTCCAGAGCAAATGTATTATACATTATAGCACTTTGAAAACACATATTGATGATGACGGTGGTTGGTGCTCATAAAACAAGGTTGAATATAAACACCAAAGGTAAAATAACAATATAAAACAATTACAATTAAAATAAGAATGTCAGCTGAAAACCAGAGAACAAAGCAACTGGTGGAAAAAACCCACACATGAATCGAAAATATTTCAAAAAGGAGCAAAAAGGACACACAATAACTTAAACGCGGACGACGGGTTAAAATTAATGGAGGAGAAAACAGTTAAAATCATTAAAACCCATGAGCGTCCGTTTCATTAAAAGTGATCGTTAAAAAGGAAAATTAAAAACTAGATCCTTATTGGACACGTTAAATTCCATAAGAAAGTAAAAACTCTATCAACCGCTCTGTGGTCATTGGCAAGGACCTCTGCGAGGAAGGCCGGAGTTTGGAAAGTTGAGCAGACAGAAGCATACTCTCGCAGCACATGTACCGACGATGCTGCTCAACAGAGCTGACAGAGAGGAACAGAATCCCTCTTAAAAACATAGCTATGCATAAAATTACAGATTCGCAAGCGAGCTAATTGTATCTCCTCCCGAGGGATTTATAAAAGAAGGTTACCCAGATTACAGGGAGATCCTTCGCTTCCCTGAACTTGCCGACTGCTCTTCATGCCAGCACGAGAGAACCACTCTCCGCATAACAACCCTAAAGTCATCGTTGCGATGTCTTAGCTGGCAAATCCAGTTCATTACCCTGCAAGCCAACGTGACCAGGAATCCATGCACACTCCACATTAACCCTGGAATTGTGTAAAATGTGGAGGAGGTCCTGGAGTGCTGCACAATAGGATAATGGTTGTAAAACCCACGAAGGCTCTGAAGGGCACCAGGAGAAATCACTCATTATGAAGCGGTCACCCAAATTCCGACGGCGAACATACAGAATGGCTCGCTAGATGACATGCAGTTCACAGTACAAATGGATGTACTAAAATACATCTTAATTAGCCATTACAGGTACAGAGGAAGTTAGCTCAGCTGGTAGTGTCAGGGCTCAAAATTTGGAGATTCGCGTTGAACCATCAAACCCCGGCATCTGATTGGTGTTTTCAAAGGTAAGGATGAAGTTGTGGTGGATGTAAAGACGCCTAGTCGGGGTTTCTCTAGATTCTTCGGCTTCCCCCGCCATTCATTCGAACAATTTCTCCACAATCATCTTTCCTATTATCTGCTTCACAATCATTTCATATGACCCACTTCCTCACTTTCCTACAAGTCATTCGACAGATCACCCATCCTGGATTCTGTCTCATCAACAGTCTGTGCTCCTCAACAGGCGTCTGTCTCCAGGCGCTGGCTTGAAAGGCCTTGGGGGTGTAAGTCATTTATACTATGATGGCAAACAGAGCAAGAAAGAAGAAAAGATACAATAATTGCATTTTTTATAGCTTAATGCCCTTTAACCTGGTTAGTCATATCGGACGACTGAAATTGATGAAATTATGTCCAAATGATCTCGGCGTCCATGGAGCTTAAAGTTACTCGACATTCGTCTTCTCAGGATAAGGGAAAACCCCGAAAAAACCTTATCCGAGTAACTTGCCGTAAGGGAAATTCGAACTCGCGACCTCCTGAATGTGAGGAAGACACGCTACCACCACAGTACCCCGGGGGCTAAGGATAAATTGTGAATTATATGGTAATATGAGTTTTCCCGTCTCCACTTTCAACTCTTTATTTCACATTTTACGGTTGCAGGGTCTGGCGCGATGGCCGGTGGTTTGCAGCGTATATGGTGCATACAAATCATAAAGGTCGTCTCGGACGGCACAAGAATGGATTGCCTACTCGTGCACACTGCAGGAGTAGTACACTTTTCTGGAGATGGCTTTGCTATACGTTTCCGAAAGAAGGAAAAGCCAATTTGAATTATGGTCTGTTTGTTTATCAAATCAGTTTTAAAACATAACTATACTGATAGGATAAAATACTGTTGAGGGGAATCGGCACAAAACCTGAGGCCAGTGTACCCACGTCACATGAAGGGAGGGATGAGTTGAGGATATACCGTCTGGCCGGAACCAGGGGTGGGCATAGTATTGACAGGAGTTCCTACTGTCTACATATTGAGGGATCTCGATATTCGGACAGGCAGACCGGGAACCCCGCCCTACATAGGGTCCAGGAGCGGTCCTCATTCCGGCAACCAGCGAAGTCGGTGAACGGAGAGACACACTTTGTTCATCCTTTATCCCTACCACGCTGAACCGAGCACCATCGCCGATACTTCCAATCCTGATAGCAGTCAATGGGATGAAGAATAGCTGAAATGATAATGGGACAAGAAATTCGGGTGATGAAAGAAACCTATCCAGCATTGGCCTGGCTACCCAGGAACCCCCCCCCCCAAAGTCTATGGGTTATGTAGGCTGACCACCGGATGCAAAATGCGGGTCACAGAAGAAACCGGCAGAGCCATACCGCCACATTAACTATTCTGAACACTGCTACAAAGGACTTTAGCTTTGGGCGATTATTCTTTAAATCAAAACCTACGACATGTACCCTGCCTATATCTACTCCTGACTTTCCTAACCAGGATTACCGAAGTCCGAACATGAGGAACAGGTTTGGATTATGTTGTATTTGCATATTCCGGGCATGCCGTTAGTGTGTTTCTTTATTTAATGTGGGTGGAACCTTTTCGCTATTTGTGTTCCACAGCAGTCGCGGATTTGCTAATGTACTGTTGATTTGTATTCCACTCCGACACACAAGCAATGAACCAAGGCTTGGTCAAGGTGAGCAGTGCAAGGGGAAGGGCAAGGAAACAACCTAACCCGAGTGGAACGATTGTGGCAGAACGGAACGGGGGATCGTGGATTAACTACTAATAACATTAACTTATTTTAGTTACATGATCGTGTATGTTTCCCCCCTTTTATTTTTCTCTACACGTACTATGTACATAGGTATAGAGAAGGTATTGCGTCCCAAAATTCGATACCGAGATTTCGCTGGATCCATATATTTTGAAACACCCTGAATCCAAAAAAGAGGTATTTTTAGAAAAAAATTCGTGTGTATTTCTGTATATCTGTTCTAAGTTTTTGTGTAGTGTTTAACGCCCGCTTTTACTACTTGTGGCACCGCAGGCGATGACACTGGTGATTCATGGAATGAAGATGGAGCCCCGGTGGAAACCGCAGAACCCGGAGAAAATCCACCCCTGCGCTGCTTTCTGCACCAGAAATCTCACATGCGGTCGCTTGGGATTGAATCCGGGTCGGTTAGGTGAGAGACGAGTGGTGTAACCACTCAGTCACGACGCGACCTGTATCTGTCAGTGTGTGTGTGTGTGTGTACAGCACAGCTCAAAACCGAAAAGCTCGTTAAATACTAACTTGAAGATGAATTGGAAGAATCTTGAATTTTCTGGGAATAGCCTCTGCAGCCATGTTTATTCTGAATGAATTTTGCGAAATTGTTCATAACTGTAAACCGTAAGAGATAGATAAAAACGTAATGCACTAAACATATAGAGCTTCTTGAAACACACAATTCATGTTATGTACCTTTTTTCGTGGACTTAGCCGTTTTTGAGATATTCTTTGTTTCAGTTTTAAAATACCTTTCTCATAGAGGAATTTTTCAACTGCTGGCCAAGCAAAGAAACTGATTCCAATCACATGGCAACCGGTTTTCAAAAGATTTGACAATCTCTTTAGCCTTATTTATTCCCTTATTTCCCTCCTACTTACAAGGAAGCAAGTACCGAGTGCATGTCTGCTAATGTTTATCTCTATTAGCATGAAGTAGATAGAAGAATAAGCTTTTAAACAATAATTTGTGTCGGAAATGTAGATAAAGCTATGTGAATGGAACTCATCAGATTTTTTGTCTAATTAACGAAAACATGCTTCAGGAATGCTTTTGTATGTTCGGTATATTCCGTGTAGCTATATTGAGCTTTAATTTACAGACTTATTTTGTGACGAAATGGTATGATTTTAAATAAATATGTGTAATTGGACATTACAAAGTTAATATTTACACGTAAAATAAAATAGATAAAATTTCTTCATCTCATCATCCATTCTTCCGAAGTACACGCAAAAGTCAGCGCTTTCATCATTCGAAAACGATTAGCAATCTGTTTTAGCTCCTTTTCTCAAAAAACCGCCGATAATATAAATTAAGATAAGACGCATTCTGAATTACATGTTTCAAGGCATCTAAAACTGTCTGGTTCGGTTCCGCAATCACGAAACAAAGGGCAAGCGCATTTTACCAATCACGTCTTGCTATACCTGGCTGGGGTTTGGACTGGGGGCGTGGCAGCAAGTGATGCCATTCACCTACCAACCTAAACAGCTGTTCTTCTTGGCGGCACCTTTTCGAGCATCGAACTGTGCATGGCAGTGATGAGGAAGCAAGAACCTTCAGTTAGGTTCGTCTACCAAGGTGGTTTGAATCCGGGACCTTCCGAAAGCGTGTCGCACTATGTAGGGTCCTTTTCAGATGATACGAGGGCCATCCTGAAAGTGACAGACGATGTGGCATAACAAAAGTTAACACAAAACTTTATTTACAAAGTTACAGTACCTTACCCTATTTCTCAACGTAACCGTCATTGCCATCAAGGTATTTATTGTCACGTGGTACAGATATTATACGCTTTCACCGCTAAAGATCTGAGCCAAGATGTCACTGCCACTTTGAGGTCTTCATCTATTGGGAAACCTTTTCCATTCAAAAAGTTATGTTTTCTTAATTTTATTTATCAACATTGGCTTTCAACTCGTCCATAACGATTGATGAACTTCCACTTCGGTCTTTATCGTACACACTGGTACCTCCTTGATTACTCGTAAATTATGCGTTATTTCTTCACTGAAGATTCGTTCATTACATTATCACCATACACTTGCGTTATTTGACTATATATTTCGATTGGCCAAACATGCTGTGCATTAAAAAAAAAAAAAAAAAAGTTCTTTTGGCCTTCTAGGGTAGTGTGGCAGTAGTGTGTCTGCATCATTCAACAGGCCAAGAGTTCGCATCATGCTAAGGGTGAGTTACACGGATAAGGCTCTTTTCAGGGCATTCCCTTATCCTGAGAAGATGAATGTCGAGTAACGTTAAGCTCCATGTATGCTGAGATCATTTGAACAGCAATTCACCAATTCCATTCATCGTCCGATATGACCAATGAGGTTAAAGGACGTTAAGCTCCGAAAAAAAAATTCTTTGGCGGTAGAAAAAATATCGGCATTGGAAAACTGGTACCACGTGACAATATATGTATTGAGAGAATGGAGACTACGTTGAGAAATAGAGTAAAGTACTATAATTTTGTGTTGATATCTTTTGTTATCGTTTAGTTATGCTAAATCGTGTGTCACTTTCTGGATGGCCCACTTGCGTTGTGATTAGCCAATTACACCCAGGCTGCTCTAATGGGCCTCAGCGTTAGTGCCGAATGCCGGCGAGAGTGTACACATGGATCAATCAGTGTTACATCAAGTGTCATTGAAAAACAGAGCATGCGCAATGTGATTAGTGAGGGCTTGATATGTAATTAAGCGCTTAACAGTAACGAGCAAGGACAATATGCTATGGATATTCGGTTAAATGGATTGGTTACGCGAGGAGAAAGGGTTAATCTGTTTGAGGCATTCACTCTTAATGGCTTTAAAAACGTGCTGCTACGGTCTAAAACAATTTGCTGCGTACCACTTAAAGCGCAAACAAACAGCAATAAGCAAATGCTATCAGCTGGCTCTTATACCCTGGTAATGTATTCGCTGATCAATGTTATTTGCAAATGCTTTTCGATTTTGTTTGTCGTAAACGTGTTAGGCATTCCCCTCTACGGGACGCGTTAGATTTCGTCATGTCCACACGGCAGAAAAATATGAAAACACAACTGCGCAGCATTCCACTGGCTACCTGCAATTCCGTCGTCATTGCCCCGCAAAAGAGCACACTTAAGTTGATGCGTCTGTGAAACATTAAGCGTTTATATAATAAAATGAGCCCAGCCATTGCCCAGTGGTTAGACCGCTCGCCTCGCACGAGTTTTTTTTTTTTTTTTTTAAATACAGTTCCGGAGGCTTATCAGGACTCCGGCGCTGTATTCCTTTTTTAAACCTTTTTTTCCAGTTTCCTATGTTTCCTTAGTAGATCTTATTAATCTTTACGTTTTCCTTTTACATATACATACACAAACATAGACACAGACACAAACACAGAAACACCCATGCCCAAGGTGGGACTCGAACCCACGATCCTGTGCACCACGAAGCGCCAAAGCGAGACACTTTAGCGAGCGCGGCCACCGGGATCGACGTAAAGTTCGATCCCAATCGCCCGCATGTAGGATTAATGGTGGAGGAAGCGGCATCTGGGCGGGTTTTCTCCGCCACTCATTCCACCAATTCATCCATCATCACTTTTCCTATCATCCATTTCGCTTGCATTTCACATCATCCACTTCCTCACGCTCATGCCTGGCTGCGGGTCAACCACTCGTTCCAGGTTCTCCATTCTATAGTTTCGTGCCGTTGGTTCCCAGACAGACTTCTGACCCCTGGACATCCGCTTGTAAGTCTTAGGGGGGTGTCAGGCCTAAACACGGGAAGGGTAACCGACTAGGAAAGAGACCGCGCCGTGGCCGGGTGGTTTTACCACTCGCCTCTCACCTAGACGGCCTGGGTTCGATCCCAAACGACCGCATGTGACATTTGTGGTGGGCGAAGCGGCGCAGGGACGGGTTTTCATCGGGTTCTCCGGTTTTCGCCGCCATCGCATTCCGTATCGGTGTCATTGTCTGCGATGCCACAACTACTAAAAACACTACAGCATCAAAGAATGTGAAAAAAAAAATACAAATGCAGTTTTATATCACTCAGAACTACATTGTTCTGGTGGAAAAATAAGGAAAAGAATCAATAAACAGTGTCATTGTTCGGGCAGCATTTCTAGTTGACTTACATTTTCAGTTAATTATATAGAAATATTTAAAAAGTAATAAAACACTCTGTATAAGTAGTAGTTAGATCTGTTCGTTAATGGTAAATACATGCAATTGAAATGTTTTGTCAGTTCTTTACCTCTCTATCACGTATGTACATTATCCATAGCAGATAGTGCAGGTATTTTATTCCACCCAAAAATTTGATGTCGAGATTTCACCAAGAGCATACGTTTTGAGCCCATACATAAAAATATTTTAGAAATATTTTTGTTTATGTGTGTATGTGAACAGCATAGCTCATAAACGAAAACTCGGTTAAATACCAAACTTGACATTTAGGATTCGTAACTTCCTAGGATGCGATACAAAGATTTTCAGGAAAATTTCCCTGAACTATCCCTTACTCGGAAAATTTTTCGAATTCCTCAATTCTATAAAAAATGGGTGTAACAATTTTGGTTAAAAATCGATATATTAAAAACATTTACATGGCAAGTGAAATTTAAATCTTGAATTTCTTGGGAATAACTCCTGAAGTCCTCTTCATTATGAATGACAATTGCATAATTGGTAAACTTATGAGACAGACAAAAGCTTATTGCACAAAAAACGTAATTCTCGTTAAAACACACAATTTGTAGTGGTGAGAGAGTTGACTTCTCACCCTGGGTTTGATTTCCGGCTGGGGTGAGGAATTTTTAGCCAGAATTATTCCCTATCCTCCACAGAGTCTAGAAGAAGTATTTATGTGAGAGTAAATGTGTGTGTCCGGAAAATAAAACGATTTAAACCAAATGTAAAAAAAAAAAGAAAAAAAAAACCCTACAGACGAGTTGTTTCTAATGCAAAGCCCCCAATATGACCTTAGACGTTAAAGGGGCTATATAAATGAAACAATGAAAGCACAATTTGTAATTCACAGTTTTTTACTTCCGAGATATTCATGGTTTGACTCTAAGTATTAAAAGTTTTCTCAAACAGGAAATCCTCACCTGTATCTTATCTCTTTATCTTGAAAGAATACCGAATGCTAAATGACAATCGCATAGCGAGGGTTTTTTGAAACATTTGCCAAGTATAGGTACTTATTTCTCTTCCACTTGTATGAAACCAAGACCATATTTTGTGTTATCTTCAGTTAATCTTAATTAGTGCAACGTAGACACAAGAATACGCATTTTAAAGAATATGTTTCTTTTCTTTATACTTTCTCTACATGAACTATGTACATAGTGTATAGAGAAGATATTGAATTGCATAAAGAATTTCGAAACCGAGATTTTACCGAAAATATGTTTTTATACCCCCTGAATCCAAGAAAAATCATTTTTAGAAAAAGGTCCGTGCGTGTCTGTGGACAGCATAGCTCAACAACTAAAAGACCGTTAAACATGAAACTTCTATATAAGTTTGGTATCTTCCAAGGATGCGACACGAAGACTTTCCAGAAATTCCTCCCACCCTAAACTACAGTTTACATGGAATAATTTTTGAATATGTTATTCTCAAAAGTGCCTCTAACGATTGTGATTAAATACCGTATATTAAAGCTATTCAGAACGCAAATAAAATGTATATTTCTAATTTTCGGGGAATAGCTTCCCAAGATCACTTTATTGTGGTTGACTTTTGCAGAATTTTGCATAACGGTTAAACCGTAACAGAGAGACGAAAACTTACCTCACAAAAAATGTATACCTTGTTAAAACACACAATTTATGTCAAATGCGTGTTTGTTCTAGACTTAACCGTTTCCTTGTTATTGGTTTAATTTTAAAATACTTATTCTTTTCTCAGACAGGAAGTGTCCGTTTCTCTTTTGTTCCACTTCTGGTCAAGCAAAGAATCCAATTATAATAATAATGGGATAATGACAGCTTTTTAGACATTTGTCTGTCGCTTTAGCACAGCTCACTCCTTCTACTTATAAGCAACTAAGCAATAAGCCAATTCTGCTAATGTTTATCTCCATTAACAAGGTGTGGAAAGCAGAAGAATCTTTTGTAAGAAGTCTGTCTGTAGTATAGAATAGTAAGAGAAAGTTATGCGAGTGTAAGATATAGGATTTTCTTTCTTTTTTACGCGGATTTATTCCTCCTTAATTTCCAAATTATTTCTGTGCTTCTCCACAATTATTTTAAGCACACGTTCGTTTCTGGTGAGAAAATCTTTTTCCAAAATATCAATCCACAAATTAAAAGTATGGCGCAACAGAAACCACGTGGAAGATGATGCATCCACTGAATTCGTGAAAATAAAGCGATAACCGCGAAATTCACAACAGCCTCTTCAGAGCGTTGAAACCGCATGATCCGGAAAATAAAAAAGGTATCGACCTATCGGAGTTTGTCCATGGCAGTTTAATGGTCTTGCAGTGAGTAGCCACTCGCCTCACACTAATATCATACTCATTCAAGTACATTTCTTTGGCCACCAAAGTGATGATGAATCAAATGAAATGGCGTTTTATTTATGGACGCTCTTTAACTGCTGTGGTTCTCAGCTTCCCATTCTATGGTGGGCGCGAAAGACCGATTAATTTAGCTCACAGGCCTCTCTATCAGGCTTAAGGTTCTTTTACGTGCCGTAAATCTACGACACGGGATCAACGGCTTTACTTCCCTTCCGAAGGAAGCCATGCTAAGGATTTTTACGCCCGAAAAAAAGCCATCGTCTTCCGCCGGGTTTGAGCGCGCAACCTTGCATATATGAAGTTAGCATGGTAAACATTACACCACGGAGGGCGACGAAGATAAATCAGCATTCATGTTTGAGTGAGTGATAGATGAGTGCACAATGAACGTCCCTCAAGTAAGAATTAAAGATTTTCTCCTTGATGGTTATTTAAATACACCCGAATGGAGGGCGCGGTTGCAATTTCGAAAATTCTTTCAACATTTCAGGAAGTATGTTTTTCAAAATGTCCTGTACTAAATTAATTAGCACAAATTCAGGTCAGTCTTATGAGTTAATTTTCCGGTGTGTTTTCCTCGGCTGTAATGTTTTAGATAGCACTTACAATGCTTATTATGATGCAGTTTTAAGTTACAAACGTGAAACTCCAAGAATAATTTACTTATTATAGTGCCAGATCATCTACGACGTAATGATTTTGGAATAATTCTGGATTCTCCCACAGCGACATTATGGAACAGTCTGTACGCTCTGTTTCAGCATCAATGTACTAACCTCGCAACGTGAGGCTGCCACTGGAACAACGTCACATTTCCTCAATAGTTCTGTGGGAGGGTGGGGTTACTCCGGCTCCTGAATATCAATATTTTAATATCGCCATAATTATATAATGATTTACATACATTCATACATATACATGAGGGTCAACCAGAAAGACACCGACAATTTGGCATAATTAAATAATAACGAAAGATATCAGCACAAAACATTATTTACAAAGTTACAGTACTTTACTATTTCTCATGTAATCTCCATTCTCTCAAGATATTTATTGTCCCGTGGTACCAGTTTTTTAATGCCGATGTCATACTTTTCTGCCACCAAAGTACTTATTTATTTTCTCTTTTTTTAAATGCGCAAAATGTTCGGTCAATCGAATGTTATGGGCAGACAGCGCAAATTTATGGTGTTTATGCAACGACGAGTCTTCAGCTAGGAAATGGTGCATAATTCAGAGTAATCAAGGAAGAACACTCAAAGACCAGAGTGAAAGTTCATCAATCGTTATGGAGTAGCTGAAAGTAAATGTTCAGAAAAACCCATATTTTACTTTGGACACTATACATGACCTTTCGGCTGAGTTCTGTGGTGGCATTGAAAAACCGGTACTACATGACAAATTGATAGTAATAGCGATTACGTTGAGAAATAGAATAAGGTTCTGTAACTTTGTAAATAAAGTTTTGTGTTGCTATCCTTCATCATTGTAAATTTGTAGGCTTCCACGGCAGTTGTCAAATATACTGGCGGCTGCTTCCGGTATTGGCCGTGTTGTCTTGTAGCTCAGGCTTTTGCTAACGTATTTATCATAGCCAGTAGTAGCCAACATTTTCATGAAAGCATTTGAGTCCACGGCGATGGATACACATCATTTGAAACCTTCCTTGTTGCTACGATATGTAAACGACAAAACACTGCAACACTTCAAAGTTTGCATAAAAATATCCAATGCACACTAGAATTTGAAAACAGCAATAAATTGTCCTTCCTGGACGTATTGGTAACACGGGGCACCTCCGCCAACATATTGCGCCGGAAACCTACTCACACCGAGAGGTACATATCAGCAGATTCACATTATCCTCCATCAGTAAAATTGGCTATGATAAATACCCTGCACAAACAAGCTGAACGCATATGCAGGACTGATCATCTGGCCAAAAAAGAACAAAAAAATACATCTAAACTATGTACTGAAAGCAAATGGATATTTACATCGAGATATACAAAGAGCCTGCAAAACAGAAAAAAAAAGAATAATAGCAAAAAATGGGCATTTATACCATACATAAACGGTACATCCAAGAGAATTTCAAAAGTACTGCAACGACACAACACTGCAACCAGATATATTTCCAGTAAGATACTACGATCCATTTTACACCCAATCAAAGACCAAACATTCCTGCTATTGAACGCTGGAGTTTATAAGATTAAGTGCGAGTGCGGAGAATCCTATCTTGGACAAAAAAGAAGATGCATATGTACAAGAAAAAAATTTGAACTCATAAGACATGTGAACCATTTTCAACCAGAAATGTCGGCTCTTGTGGAACACCCAACAAATACAGGGCTCGGTTTTCAAACAGCATTATTAGAGAAAGTATAGAAATCTTCAAAGAAAGAAGCACGTTAATCAAGACTGTGGTAAACCACTAAATGCCATTTGGAAGATTCGCACTGCAGGGTGCTCCGGTAGAGATGGAAGTACAAGTAACACCAACCGCAGAGCCAACTAGGATTAGCCAACTACGAACCAATAAGAAAGAAGGAGGCGGTCACAGCTCACCTATAAAGCCGGCCGCACAGCAAGAGAAACCGGAAGTGCCCAGAGAAGAAGCTCAACATAAGTTGCGCGAAACGTCGGCGAAAACATGAGCTACAAGATAACACGGCCAATACCAGAAGCAGCCACCAGTACATTCTTCGTTATTATTTAGTTATTGCAAATTGTCTGCTACTTTCTGGATGGCCGTCGTGTATATAGATCCTAGCTGAAACTGAACTGTCTAGTGTCCAACGCGTTCACTTACAAGTGAAGCTGAAGATTTCGCGTATCACGTTATTTACGTAAATAGTAATGACCTTATGAAGCGTCCTGTATTACCTGTTTCAGCATACCTTGCAACGTGTAACCTTGCGACTGGAACAATTCTGCATCCCCACACAGCACAGTGCTCTCACGGAATGCCCCGTAGCCTGTTTTAGCATGGACATAAAAACCTCGCCACCTGTAGCTGTGACTGGAACAATTCTACATCCTCACAGAGCACAGTGCTCTCACGAAATGCCCCGTAGCCTGTTTTAGCATGGATATAATAACCTCGTTACCTATAGCTGTGACTGGAACAACTCTACATCATCACAGAGCACAGTATTGCTATGGAAGGCTCTGTATAGCCTGTTTCAGCATCGACATAGTAACCTCTCACGGAACGCCCTGTACAATCTGTTCTGTATCAACGTAGTAACCTCGCGACGTGTCACTGCAACTGAAACCATTCTTCACCCTCAATCAGTACAGTATTGCTATGGAAAGCCCAGTATAGGCTGTTTCAGTATCGACATAGTAACCTCGCGACCTATAGCTGCGACTGGAAAAATTCTACATCCCCACACACCATAGTGCTCTCGTGGAATGTCCTGTACAACCTGTTTCAGCTTAAACATAGTAACCTCGCGACGTGTAGCTGCGACCAGAATAATTCTACATCCCCACACAGCACAGTGCTCTCTCTGAACGCCCTGTATGACCTGTTTCAGCTTAGTCATAGTAACCTCGCGACGTGCAGCTGCGACCAGAATGATTCTACAGCCGCAAAGAGCACAAGGCTCTCTCGGAACGTACTGTATAACCTGTTTCAACTTATACATAGTAACCTCGCGACGTGTAGCTGCAACTGGAATAACGCTACATTCCCACATAGCACAGTGCTCTCTCGGAACGTACTGTATAACCTGTTTCAGCTTATACATAGTAACCTCGCGACGTGTAGCTGCGACCAGAATGATTCTACATCCGCACAGAATACGATGCTCTCACGAAACGTCCTGTACAACCTGTTTCAGCTTAGGCATAGTAACCTCGCGACGTGTACCTGCGACTGGAGTAACGCTGTATCCCCATACAGCACGGTGCTCTCACGAAACGCCTTGTATAACGTGTTTCAGCTTAGACATAGAAACCTCGCGACGTGAAGCTGCGACCAGAATAATTCTACATATCCACAGAGCACAGTGCTCTCTCGGAACGTACTGTATAACCTGTTTCAGCTTAGACATAGTAACCTCGCGACGTGTAGCTGCGACCGGAATAATTCTACATCCCCACAAAGCACAGTGCTTTCGTGGAAAGCCCCGTATAACCTGTTTCAGCATGGACATAGTAACCTCGCGTCGTGTAGCTGCAACTGGAATAACGCTACATCCCACACAGCACAGTGCTCTCGTGGAACGTCTCGTATAACCTGTTTCAGCATCGACATAGTAACCTCGCGACGTGTAGCTGCAACTGGAATAACGCTACATCCCCACACAGCACAGCATGCTCTCGTGGAACGTCCCGTATAACCTGTTTCAGCAAGGACATAGTAACCTCACGACGTGTAGCTGCAACTGGAATAACGCTACATCCCCACACAGCACAGTGCTCTCGTGGAACGCCCAGTATAACCTTGCGACGTGTAGCTGCGACTGGAATAACGCTACATCCCCACACAGCACAGTTCTCTCGTGGAACGCCCCGTATAACCTTGCGACGTGTAGCTGCGACTGGAATAACGCTACATCCCCACACAGCACAGTGCTCTCGTGGAACGCCCCGTATAACCTGTTTCACCATCGACATAGTAACCTAGCAGTGCGCGACATGCACAAACACACTTCTCCCTTTAGTTCCTGTGTTATGGATATTATTGCTGACGTTTGTGGCGGGCTTAGCATAAGAGGCGTGTATATACAAGGATTGTGGTGCTTCAACTTGCAAGAATAACAAAGAGGATAATCTTGAGTTGTAATCCCTGGATGTAATTTTCTTTTTTTCCCCAAACGCAGACGTGGCTTTGGCCTTCTTTCATATAGAAGCGCGAGGCACAGCTTTAACCATGGTCCTTGCCTGGATTCCCCGACGTGATACGATGCCTTAATAGCTATATTTCTTGCAGTATCTGGAGCGTAATATGAGGAGAAAGATGTTTCTTGGCTGCTTCTCTTGCAACAGCAGAGCTCTTTCAAAATGCGTAATGTCACATTTCCGGAATTACGGTTAAGTTGTTATGCTTCTGTCCTCCATATGTAGAGGTTTAGCATAAGACCGAACTTTTCAGTTTTTTATTGCACTAAAGGCAAGGGTGCAAGTTTTAAATATGTATATGCAGAAAAGCAAATTTGGAGTCAAAATATGAACTTACTTTTCCAAACTGAAATATAGCATTTACATATTTCTAGAATTATCTGCGTGTATAGACTTTTGTAATTTGTGTTTGAAGAACAGTTGAGGGGACACAGAAGTGTTCTTTTAATGACTTTGGTAAAAAAAATCAATTTTTATCATTTTTGGTGCAAAAAATCACAGTGTTTAAAGTACATATTTGCAATGATTATCTTATGATGGATGTAACACTTGGACGCCATTTTAAAGTGTTGAACTTGTTAAATGTCAAATCTATCTCCTCCCTCAAAAATGCTGTCCAGGTCTATACATTTTCCCTAACGAATTTCAAAATTTGTGCAATAAACTGGTGTATTAGAGTTATGATATTGGTTGTATTTTAATTTTAAATAAATATTTGATATAATCATACTCCGCTTTTTCTGATTTTTCACTTTGTGATATAAAATATTTTTAAAAAATCTATCAACTGTGGGAAAATTCCAGACACATTTAGTTAGAAAGGAATGTAGTTTTAAAGAATGAAACTATGGATACGGTATTTGTCAGAGGAGTTAGATTTGAATTTTGGTAGTGAATCCAGAATGACCTAAAATGTTGTGTTGACATTGCATATATCTTCTATTTTTTTATTTATTTATTTTGTCGCTATTAATGGCTATACAAAAACAAGGCTCTAATTACAATACTTAAGAAAATGAGTTCCAGCACTCAGGGTCCTCTTAAGATTCAAACTAACGAAAATTGTGAAAAATTAAAGAATTATTGTTTCATAACCAAATAATATATATCTTAGCCTAAGAAAATAATTAAGTTCTTGCACTAACCACATTCAAACTGAAGTATAAACGGACAGGCGCATGCTTATTAATAGATACACCCAAGTTTAAAATATCTTCTTTTCATGCAAACTATTCTTCCCATTTCAGATAAGCTTAGGAGTCGGAAAAAATAAAGCACTGACAAGGAATTTCTCATAAAGTGTTACCTCCACAAAAACTGTAAGCTTTAACAGATCTACGCGTTTTGTGCAGTAATTTTTTGTCTAACAGTTGTGGTTTAGCAACTATGCAACAATCATTCAGAATGAAGAACACTTTAGAGGCTATTCCCACAAAATTAAAGATATCCATTTCATTTGTCCTGAACATATGCTATAATTATCAAAGTGGTTAGAGTTATTTTTGTGAAAATCAAAATTCAAAAATAGTTGATGTGATGGGTAATATGGAGTGGAGGATTTTCTTGAAAATATTCGTGTTGCAACTTTGGAAAGTTCAGAAATTAAATATCAAGTTTACTGTTAAAAGACCCAAACAACACAACTTTTTCAAATTATTTTTTGGATTTAGGGACTTCAAAACATATTTCCATACTACCATACTTCCCCTACTTGCTGTGCGCAGTAATGAAAGCATTAATTTTGTTTAATGGATTTTTTGATTTTTCTATTGTATATGTTTCTAATTTAAGTATTGTGTTTGCTTTACAGTTAACCCTGGAAATAAATGGCAACATTTGTCATAATAACAATTCTATTTTTTTCACAGACCATAAACACTACCCGTTGAAGAAGCTGTCTCATTTAATCAGCTGAATAACAATAATAACTCTATGGCACGACAGCTCACGGGGAACCTTGGCCTACCGCCCGGCCGCTGCGTCCCCATCTCGGTCCACTACAGACGTCATGGATGGGGTGCAGTATTGGAGGGTGAGACGTGGTCAGCGCCTCGAGTCCCCCCCCCCCGGCCTGTTTCTTGACCTGAAGCCGCTACTTCTCCATCAAGTAGCTCCTCAATTGGCCCCCCAGGGACCTTACGAGGCTGAGTGCACCTCGGGCCAGGTCTCCCAGCGGGGGAAAAATCCCCAAGCCGGTACTAGGGATCAAACCCAGGTCTCCCGCTTGGTAAGCAGCTGCTTTACCACCGCGCTAAGGAGACGACCAATCAGCTAAACACTGACATTTAAGGTCCATCCAGCGCCTCTAGATGCAGTGTTAATAAATTCTACTGAAATATGTTCACATGCAGTAGGCGTGCGTAACATAATCAATGCGTGATAAGCGGCTAAAATAACGCAGTGTGAAACCTATAGCTATCAGATGCAGATGTTACAGCAACACTGCCTTAACATGTCTCTAAAGATGCTATCTGACTATAGAGATGTCGATTTTCAGCAACTCGATATTAGCCTTTTCATGATTTACTGCCATAAAAATCTCTCAAATGTCGAACAAATCACTTGCTAGTCCGACACTGAACATGGATTACCCTCTTGCGTTATGAAGCATAATCTAGAGGCGTTTAACTGTTCTTGAGGCTTATTGCGTCACGCCAAAAATTGATGATCCGAAGTTCATGGTTATTGTGGTGGTGATGATCATCACCATTATATTATTATTTGTATTACTATTATTATTATTACTATTATTATTACTATTATTGTTGTTGTTTTGTATACGAAGAAGTGCTAGGATACGTTTACTGAACACGCAATTTTTGTTTGGCATTGCAATAAGATTACCATTTTCTACGTAACGGTATGGCTCAAGCAGTTTCGACTGTGTCCCGCATTCGGGAGGTCATGGGTTTGATCTCTGCGCCTGGTTTAGATTTCTTTCATCCCCGAATTTCCAGTCCTCCAAAGTCGGTTCCATTGTCACTTCATTCGCACTTCATCCCGTTGGATTCTATCAGGGTTAGAATTTCCGGGGATGGTGCTCGGTGCAGCATGGCAGGTAAAATGGATGCTCAAATTGAGTATCTCCGTTCCTCGACATCGACTGTTTGCCTGGGTGAGGACCTCTACTCTCAGGGGCGTTGTACCCTGGGGCGGGGGTCATGGTCTGCCTGTCCGACGGTCTGAATGCTTTAATCTGGAAAATTAGGGGACTCTGCCATTGCCGTGCTGTCGCTCTTGGTTCCGGCCGGCCAGGGTATCCTCTCACCTCATCCGTCCCTCCCGAGGGCACCCCTTCGTACAAAAGCCACGTAGGTTCTTTGCCGAGTCTCTTCGTCCATATTCTACTCTTACTTCAACTGGCATCTCCCTGATTCTCCTCACTGAGGCTGAGCAATGTCTTATGCGACAATATTAGAAACTAATGAACTTGCAGATACCATCTTATTTACGGTGTCTCAAGAATTGGCGGTCGTTCAACACACATCAAAAGTTTGGGATAGAGATCGACAATCATATCTTCGTCGCTGTCAACTGCTTAGAAATGCAGGTCGCCATTTCGAGTTTCCTATAAAAATAATGTACAGCTTTGAAGGTTCTATTTTTTGTTGTTTTTCTTTCACTCTTTATACCACTTACCATTTTTAATTACAGATCCCTGTTCGGCACTGTGTTTGAGAATTGGGACACACTAAACACCAGACAAACCTCGATGCTCAAGGTTCTAGAACAGAATCTCCTCTACAGCCAACCAGCAACTTCTCACAGATACCACCACAACAGGAGCTAGTGCCGCAACCATCTCTGCTTACAATATTGTCCATTTAAATGATGATTCAAGTGTCTTCCCCCTCCAATCCCTCCCATCCCTACCTACTTTTCTTACCGCGTCCCGACCACTTCCTAGAGCAAAGCCAACCACTAAAATGCAACGCTTCAGGTTGCAACAGAGAATCAACTGCCACTAACGGAAGTGCTTCAACCCACGCCACTATTCCCTTGTTATCTCCTCTCTTGAACTCCTATCCGTTCCCCTACTCGCCCAAAAGTACAGACGTCAAACTACTAAGCATCGTTTAATTTTTTGTTAGTAAGAATTTTAATTAACTGTACTGATAGGTTAAAATTAAAATACATAATTTGAAACTTGAATTCAAAGCTTGGAATAATAGAGCATTAGCTACCAGAGCAGCGTGCGAGATTGTTGCGTTCCTATCCGTAGAAATCTAAAGGTCCAGCAGTAGGAGGTTCGATTCCAGCCTCCGGCGTACTTATTTACTGAAATAAAACTTTAACAAACTCCTTTCATTTACCGTGAATATCTGTTACTGACAGGAGCGGAGAACCAGGATGAATGGCATCTTCTAGACATTTAGTTAATAGAGGCATGACAGCATTGTATAGTGTTTGAAAATAAAACAAACTGGCAACGCTGCTAGGTGCAAAGGTTGCTTCACATTCAAAGAATCTACACCCGGATTGTGTTCGGTTTAATGTATCATTAATTATCTTATTCACTGGCATCTGGTACTTTTAACAATGAATTTTTATGAGCATAATACCGTCTTTTATACTATAACATGCGTTCCTATTGTATATAACGTATTACATTCATTTTCTTTCAAAACTTTGTAATATTCTCACATGGCACTGTAATTGTATCGCATTGTTGTATAATTTACTATAAAATAATGCAGTTATGGGTAGTTTCATTTAACGCTTCTAAATCATTATTTCGCTGCTTGTGTCCGACACATTTTCGTTTCCTTCTTGTCGAGCGAAACCTTCTATCACGAAGGTACGAGATAATGATTCTCACAGCAATTTTAAGCTAATGTAAACGTTAAAGAGCATGGCGAAGTAAACTTTTACTTTCTCTGTACGTACTATGTACATAGTGTATACAGAATGTATTGCATTCTACCCAAAAAATTGATACTGGGATTTCACAGGAAACACATGCTTTGAACCACCTGAGCAAAAAAAAAATTAGAAAAAGGGCCGCGTGTTTGTGCGAATGTCTGTGGACAGCAGAGCTCAAAAACGAAAAGATCGGTGAATACCAAACTTGATATTTAAGTTTGGTATCTTCCAAGGATGCGACATGAAGATTTTCAAGAAAATTCCTCTACTCCAAACTACTGGAAAAGTTTTTGAAATTTTTTTCCCCTCAAAACTGGCTATAACGATTTTGATTAAACTACCGAATATTAAAGTTATTTACATAAAAAATAAAATGTATATCTTGAATTTTCTGTGATTAGCTTCAGAAGACTTCGTTTTCTGGAGTTCACCATTTTTTAATTATTTCTTGTTATTGGTTTCATTTTTAAAATACTTGAAGTTCTCTCATACGGGAACTTGTCAAATCCTGGCCACGCAAAGAATCGGATTTAAATCCCATAGCAACCACATTTTAAAACATCTGACTCTCGGTTTAGTCTAGCGCATTCCTTTATTCCCCTTCTACATAAAGGAATTAGGTAATAAGACCGTTTCTGCTAATGTTTATCTGGATTAGCATGAAATAGAAGAATAAACTTATTAGCAATCATTTGTTACAGAGATGTAGAGAAAGTCATGTGAATGGACCACATCAGATTTTTTAGCTTGGTAATGATATTCGAGATCCATAGAGATCCCTATGGATGTGGGTATTTAAAGCCAAATATTATTATTTTGTGTGGAATGACGGAGCCTTTAGGTAGTGTATTGACCTGCGCATTTGCAGCATTTGCAGCATTTGCAATTAATACCTATTTCATAAAGCATTCAATTGTAAAATGCCTTCGTAACATGCCGTGAAATATTACAACGCTATGCGAAATAATACTAGCATGTAATTTGCTGCTCTAGCAGAGGACCTTCATCGGATGTTATGTTCGTCACAGGTTATGTAAACAACATTGTGTTCTTAAAAACTAAAAAACCGACCGAGCAGGGGACTCGATCCACGTTCAGAAACCTTGTCGTTCAGCACTAGCAGCTTACCGTCCCCGTATTTTAGGACTTGCAAGCGATGCCTAGGAGTCAGAAGCCTGTCGGGCAGGAAACCAAAGAATGGAGAGCCTGGAACGACTGGACCATGCATGAGCGTGAGGAAGTTGACGATATGAAATGCAAGCGAAATGTATGATAAGAAAGGTGAGGAAGGAGCAAATTTTGGAATGAGTGGCGGGGAAACCGGAGGACTTGGAGGAAATCCGCCAAGACACAGCTTTTTTTTTAATTTCTTAAATACAGTTACGGAGTCTGGGAACATTTACTGTGTTTGCTGTTTGATTGCCATTGCTGTTTTCTGTTCCAATGCACACAGACACAAACATATACACATTTCACAAACATGAACACCCATGCCCAAGGCGGGACTCGAAACTGGGATCCCCTGCGCCACGAAGCACCAAAGCGAGACACTTTAGCGAGCGCGGCCAGGGTGACGGACCCGCTTCGTCCACAAATCCCACATGCGGGCTTGGGATCGAACCCGGGCCGCCTAGATGAGAGGCGAGCGGTCCTAAAAATCCATCACCCTCTGTCAGGTTTGAACATGCAAACCTGGGGTTTAGAGGCTAACATGGTAACCACTACTCCACGGAGGCCGTTGAACCTAGGTTTATAAGCAAATCACTCAACACTGAAGTCGTTTTTCTTCTGGTCCACTATTTAATCGAAGCACAATAATAGCTCAATTTCAACTGAGGCTGAACTTACAATGATTGCTGATATATTCTTTTCAAAACTGCGAGGCTGCCATGCGTCATAATGTGATACATTTAATTACAATGCCATCTATACAGAATGAGTTGATTCTACGTACGGTTAAACAGAGGATGTGTATTTATTTACTTTTCTGAAAGATAGTACACAATATGTGTAGAAAAATGTTTTAATTTTTTTCACACTTTCAGTCGAATTTCACACTGGCATCCCTTTAATATACTTTTTTAATCTCTGAAAATATTTACATGTAGTTCATTAATACCTTGTGTACATTCACATTCAACTAACCATTCTTTAGAAGCTTACAGAAATTACCTACCCATATCCAATATGTACCGAACAGGATAAAGAAACTACAGAAGCCAAATAACCTAAACTTCTCATATCAAACATCTGAAAAACGACTGTCCAGTATTAATATTTTTAATAAGAAACCTGAGACAGTGTATTCCTCCCGTATTGCTCAGAAGTATGCATTTTTCATTTTTTGAGTCGGTTATAACATATGGTTTAATCCAATGGACAAGCACTAATAACATGTATGAAATCTTCCTTCTGAAAAAAAAAAAAAACAAAAAAAAACAAAAAAAAACAAAACAGAAAAACAGAAAAACAGAAAAAGAAAAGCAAAAAAACCATTGTAAGGACAATTAAAAAAATGTTGCTATATAACTCCATTTAGACCACTCTTTATTGAGTTAGGTATTTATTTAAAATCTTTATTTTTTAAATGTTTTAGTTTCTGTTCATAAATTTTCTGAAAGTCAAACATTAGGAAGCGATGCGCATAATTATAATACAAGGATAGCATTAAAAGTAAATATTCCTTATTTTAAATGATCAAAAACTCAAAATAGTTAGGTATCAAAATACACAACAAGCTGTCTGAATGTATCAAGTGCCTTAATAGGAAAACGTTCAAGTCCAGAGTATATGCATTGTTGGTTGCTAAAATTTTATATTCCACACACAAAATTTTATATTTTAAAACCTGTAAATTAAATATGTAAGTTTAATTGACAAAATATGTAGTCATGAGTTATCATATGAAACGATGTCGAGTTTTTGTACAGTGCTTTAAGACAGAAGGAAATAAATACCAAATCAGTTGTATTCTTTGACACTATCTACTATAAAGCGCGCACAAGTGGCTCTTTAGAATAATAAACTTTTAGTATTATTTTGTGCTAATTTTGAACACTGGCATTTTAAAGTATACCGCTCACTAAGTGCATTCATTAATTTGTATAAAAAACTTTTCCACGTGTTTACTGGATTTTGCTCCACCTTAGAGATATCTCTATCTTTTGACGCGGATGCGATTGGTCGCCCATTCAAAGGTATTTGTTGTGCACTAGATGAAATTCCACTCTTTTGTGAAAAGAGTGGGTGAAATGAGTAGGAGAAGGCATCATGAATGGAGAGATGACATTCCGAGATACAGCTTGCTATTTACTGGGTTACGCTATTAAAAAGCTCAGCTTCAGTAAATGAAGCAAAGGCTTCACAGGTGGTTGGTGAATAGGCCCTAAGTAGTGACACACAATCTCACCTTTTCAGTCGTGAGAAAGTGGTATCTAATGCGGCAGGGAAATGTTTACTTTTCATCTGACAGGAGCGCAATGTGGGTAGTCGGAAGCGCTTATCTGTTTATCTACTTTAAGGGACATAGGACAGCTTTTGTTCAGCGATTTTGGTAAAAATTGCAGTATTTGGATTTTGGAGCATAAAATGCAATACACTTAAAATCGCATATTTGCAATGTTTCATTATCCTAGGGAAAATGTAAAGTATGCTTCGGCCGCAATTTTAAAGTGTTACACTGGTTAAATATATTTCTGTGTCAAACTTTATATTCATTTCACACAGGTTCAATTTTTACTTTATCTAGCACACAAGTACAAATAATAAATAAACCCGAAAATGCTACAGTATACCAGAGCATATATTCAACTTTAAATGTATTTCCAAAAACAAGGTTTCCAAATTGTATTAGTTATTTAATTTTTTCAGATAGTTAGCTAACTAAAATAAAACTTAAAATTAAATTAGCGGACAGAGATGTAGAGTATAAAAAGTTAAGGCGTAAATGCATTGAAATAAAATCTAATGAAACAAGACTACCCTAAAATAAAAATAATACTTAATATTACAAAAATACTCCTTTAAAATTTCCCTTAAATAACACGTAACATGATTTATATGGCGCAATTTTTAACTTTTTTGCGTTAAATATTTAATTTCTCTGCTAGGTTATTTGATTTTGTTTCACTTTGAACTTGAATCGGTTTCTCAATAATAAACATTCATTCGTCTGGATATGCAACTATGTTTCTAATATTATCATTGGGGGTAGCATCTTGGGGACTAGTAGCGGGTCGCATGCGAATACCAGTTGCCTGCCTACTGAGTAGAGATCGACCTGCGTTGGCGATTGCACGCGCCGCATGTAAACAGCCTGTAGTAACGCATTGGCTCGACGCAGCAGTATACTATGCTGTATATTAATGCTGTTTTACAGGTAATTAATGCATTTAATGATATTGCATGATCTTCAATCAATATTTTAAATGGTTTTGTTTCAAATGGAATGCAGGAAAATTTGCAATTCATACAGAAGAACTTTGCAATAACATGTTTGAAAACATCGAAATGCCTCGAGCCCTGAAAGCTGTTGAACTTGTGCTAGCAATTAATCAGAGACGCGTGACACCTGTTTTAGATTGTGTGAACAGAAAGTGATGGCAGTGTTTGAAAAAAATGTCGGATTTTCAATAATGCGTGAAATACGAAATGTGCTACGAGGTGTTGCTACGGAAATAAGTGCTGATGGACTATCTTACCCAATAGTCGATGATGTGTCCTATTTCCGTTTTGCGCCAATCGCATATTGTGGTGTGGAGCGAAGATTTTTACAATCTAAAGCTTCTCAACCGTAGACGATTCACATTTGAGACGTTACGAATGTATCTCGTTGTGCATTCCAATCTATGTATCTTGAGAGAAAATGAAACGGATAGTGATGCACAAAACCAATTGAATGTGTGTAAATATTAAAATTGTTATTTTCCAAAAATTAGTGCTATTTATGTTTACCACCCACCCAACCTCTATCGCCTTCCACTGCTAGTGAAAACATCACAGTCTACCACGCAACTACTGCCCCATTATCCTTCTATTAGTACCACTAGTACACACTGCATTGTCAATACACCTCAACAATATACCATGCTGCGCTAACTTCGATTCTGTCCCGCTATCGGTCCCCAAGATGCTATCCCTAAATTTCATTCTCCACTTCCTCAATTAAGTTTCCACAACAGTATCCCAAAACGGGGCCCCAAAATATTCTTTGGTAATCGTCTTGTTTACTGTCTTATTTATTCCCTCTAAGGAAAGTTTACGACTTGTACGGTAATCTTGTAAAATTGTATATACAGTTTGCGGGTTATTTAACTAAACTTTAATCTGCCACACGTTACCAAAGGCACCAGAAATATCAATTTTTATCCCTATTATATAAATTTTTCAGTTTCTTTAATTGCTTGTAGTACTTCTTTTGTGGCGTCTTCTGTCGATTCTCCTGTATCTGAATCCATATTGTTTATTATTCATTGCTAACATACATCATTTTATAAATTATTGGTGCAGATATGTACAACTATCTGAACCAATAACTTATAAAATGATGTATGTTGGCAGAGAAGGTATTCTATTCAACCATAAATTCCATACCAAGATTTCACAGGAAATACATGTTTTGAGAACCGCCGAATAAAAAAGCATACTTGGGAAAAAAAGGTCCGTGTGTGTATCTGTGAGTGCGGACATCATAACTCAAAAACGAAAAGCTTAATATGTGACAAACTTGGTATTTAAGTTCAATATATTCTAAGGATAAGACACAAAGATTTTCAGGAAAATCCCCACACCTCAACTATCCTTTATGTGAAAAACTTGAGGAAAATATTGATTTTCTCAAAATTGGCTCTTACGATTTTGTTTAAATTAACAAATGTTTCAGATATCTACATGAGAAGCGAAATGTATATCTTTTATTTTTAAGATCATATATATATTTATTATCTGGCACTAGAAAGTAAATACAACATCGAAAGCGTTTACTTAATTATTAATCTTATTATACTACCTCTTTAAGATTCTCTTCAGCTATAAAAATTGGTGTCAAATGCTTAAAATAAATGCTTTAGTTTACATAAGATTAACTAGGATTTTTTTAGCTTCCTGGAATCATATTTAACAGGAATTACGAAAGAAATCCACACGTAATTTCGAATAATTGTAAAATGTTGTTCTATGAATGGGCTCTTTTTATCTTATTTGAGTTGTTTTAGATTTATATTATTGCCAGGACCACCCAGAAAGTGACAGACAATTTGACATAACTAAATAATAACGAAAGTTCTCAACACAGCAGTTTACTTACAGAATTAGAGCATCTTGCTCTATATTTCAACGTAATCGCCATTGCTATCAAGGTATTTATGTAATGGTTTTTCAACGCATATGTTGTACTCTTGCACCGCTAAAGATCTGAGCCAAGATGTCGCTGACACTTTAAGGATGGGAAAGCTTTTCCATCCAAAAATCATATACGGTGTCCAAAGTGAAACACCGGTTTTTCTGAATTCTTTTATCAACATTTATTTTCAACTCCTCCATAACGATTAATGAACTTCCACTCCAGTTTTTATCGTACACACTGGTCTTGCCTTGATTACTCGTAAATTATGCTCCATTTCCTCACTCGTTCATTGCATTATCACTATGCACTTGCGTCATTTACCTATGATATTCGATTGGCCGAACATTTTGTGCATTTAAAAAAGCTAATAAATTCTTATACGGTAGAAAAGTATAACTTCGGAATTGAAAAAATGGTACCACGTTACGACAAATATCTTGACAGAATGGAGACTGCGTTGAGAAATAGGGTAAGGTACTATATGTTTGTACATTTATTTGTGTGTTGACAACTTTAGTTATTAGTTATGCCAAAGCGTCTGTCACTTTCTGGTTGGCCCTCATTGTATATTCCGCAAATCCTCATTTCACAACATGTTTCTCAAATCCAAACAATTCTGGAACCATTAAAAACCTTCATGAAGCTTTCTTCATATTTATCTTCAACTGATAAAAGGTTTATAAATACTTGTTAAGGTATTCTTTTTAAGTGAATTGATTTTAAGGATCATTAAATATTTTAATCACAATAGATACATTTCTTATCCTAGCTTAAGACCTTAGAGAGAAAGCAAATTTTACTGTTGTATGTTGATGCGGACAGTTCTGTTGTTTCTAGCACGTACACGCAATACATATTGTAGGTACAGAAGATATTGTGTTCTACCCAAAAGTCCATTCCGATATTTTAGAGAGAATGCATGTTTTGAGGACCACTGAATAAAAAACATAGCAAAAATCCGTATATGTATGTGTCTCTGGACAGCATAATTCAAGAACGGCCACGCTGTGACCGAGTGTTTGGACCACTCGCCTCTCAGCCAGGCGACCCGAGTTCGATCGCAAGCGACCGCACATGGGGTTTGTGGAGGACAAAGCGGCACAAGGGCGGATTTTCTCCGGGTTCTCCGGTTTCCTCCACCATCGCAATCCCCGGTGCACCATCTTCATGCCATTTATAATCATATGTAGTAAAAACAGGCGTTAAACATTACCAAAAAAATAACTCACAAACCAAAAGTCCCTTTGAAATTTTTATGACAAAATAAATCAGGACATAGGGAAACCTTGGGTAATGCATAAAATTAGATAAATTGTGAACCTAGGTTTAAAATATTAGATGAAAATTTTAATTTTTTGCCCAAGGGAATTTTGTGACGTGACAAAAACATAAATACGTAAGGCATAACATCCAAACCCATTGAGCAAAATTATTTAAATTTACTTATCTGCACTATATTACATATGTGGTATAAATTTCAGAATGTTAGCATTATTAGTTTGGAATTTCAGTCATTCATGTCCTTAACAAACTAAATATTTTTTCAAAATAATTTGAGATCTTTCACTAGTTTACCGGGAACAATGCGAGTAAGTTGGAGCACTGAATGACGTGTCGACATGTTTCCATGGTGGTTAGAGCAACCGGGTGGAAGCCGGGAGAACCTTGGTGCAAATCCTGGCCATGGTATCGAGTTTTTCAGTACGATTCTACTTTTACAACTGCTGTATCACACAGGGCGTGTGTGTAAAGAAAAGCCACTTTTCCTTAAGGCTTTCCCAGCAGATAAGATTTTCAACATTACAGTAGGTAATAAAGTGCGTTTTTAATGAACGCTGGCGTTAGCAGATTAATGCCGATGTTTTTCATCGTAGTCTCATAAGAACTATACCCGTTTCTTCCCGCCCTTTCTCATAAAACCAAACATATATCATCTCCATGTAAGGCTGGCTTTTTAGTCCCTCACAACACACGGTTTTGTGTCCAAGTTTCTCTTAAGGTAGGAGATGAAAGGTGACTGTAGCTTCATGAGCAAATAGTTTTTCCTTTTTCTTTCCTAACATTTTTGTCGACAGTGGTGAATGGCCTGGAAAGGGAGAATAAAACTTGGAAGAAAGAAGCGGAATCTGGTAAAAATAAGAAAAGCTCAACTCTGCCTTAGAAATTAAACGAACTATGTAACTTCATCACAGATGCCTACATGGTTACCTTTGGCACCAAAATCTGATGGAATAACATGAAAGAATTGAGCATCTGAAGTTTTTCTTGTATTTTCACTAGTCGTGTGTGAGGTGCCTGTTTGGATAAAATTAATCAGAATGCTATAAAAAGCAATTCTTAAATCTTCACTTGCTAATGTGTAGCAAAAATTACTTGCATTTTCTTACAGTATGAATGGGTATTTTATTTTCATCTTTTGTTACAACAGTATTATAACTTACATTAGAATAAAAAAGTTGTAGAATCTATTGCGTCTCTCCATACTTTAATGCTAGGCTGTATGTATGATACGGAGCTCTACTTCAGTTTCTTCCAGGTGCCCAACTGCCCCTCATTTGACGAGTGTAAATATCCCGTCGTGCGTTAAAAGAGTTGCAGAACTCAATGGGGCTATTTCAAGTTACAACCTGGTTTGTGGATAGTGTTTACCGCCCGCTATTACTACTTGTGGCACCGCAGGCGATGACACTGATTATACATGGAGCACCGGTGGAATGCGAAGAGGAGGAAACCAGAGAACCCCGGAGAAAACCCGCCCCTGCACCGCTTTGTTCAGCACATATCTCACATGCGGTCGCTTGTGATCGAACCCAGGCCGTCTAGGTGAGAGGCGAGTGGTCTAACCACTCAGCCACGGCGCGACCCTGAGAAGGATTGGAGAGTGCCACCTTAACTTTACTGGTCTTTTTCCATTGTAGCTTAACGTCGTTTAATTTGATTGATCATTTTGGGCGATGAATGACATTTGTGAAATGTTGCTCAAATGATATCGGGGTCCACGGAGCTTAAGGTTACTCGACATTCGTCTTCTCAAAATAAGGGAAAACGCCGAAAAAATCTTATCCGGATAACCCACCCAAGGCGAGATTCGAACTCACGACCTGTCGAATGTGAGGCAGACACGCTCCCACCACATTACCCAGGAGGGTTCTTTACTGGTCTTGTTTATCGTTGGAGACGGTAGGCGGGTCAAAGGGAAGGCCACTGACAGGTTTTAATTTAAAATAGCCCCGTTGAGTTCTGCAGCTGTTTTAACGCACGAAGGGATATCTGTACACGTCTTGTACGGTAAGTTGTCCGCGACCTCTTGCTCACTCCTTAGGAACCTTGTCTACTTCTTCCGGCGCCCCACGCCTACCATCTAGGTGGCTCGGGTTTTCTCCGGGTCCTCCGCAATTCATTGAACCAATTGCTCTATAATCACCTTTTCTATCATCCATTTCACTTACATTTCATATAGACTTCTTCATGCTCATGCCTGGCTACGGGCAGGTTTTTCATTCTGTGGCTCGTACCGCTGGCTACCCAATAGACTTCTGACCCGTTCCTTTAAAGTGTAAATTAGAAAGATAGTGAGGGCTCTAGTAAAACAACACATCTTAGAAACAACTTAAACCAATCTTGTAATTTATATATAAAGGAAAGATAGGCCTACACCAGAAACCTTTGCCTCAAATAACAAAACGTATCAACAAAAAACTTTATTTACAAAGTTACAGTACCTTACTCTATTTCTCAACGTAATCTCCATTCTGTCGAGACATTTGTTGTCACGTGATACCACTTTTAATGCTGATTTTATATTTTTCTACCGCCAAAGAACTTATCGTTTTTATGGATGCACAAAATGTTCGACCAATCGAATTGTATATGGCAAGTGTATTGTGATAACACAGTGAGGAAATGGCACATGATTACCAGTGATCCAGGAAATGCCTGACGAAGACGAGAGTGGAAGTTGAGGTATCTTTATGAAGGAATTGAAAAAACAGCGATTACCTTATTAAATAGAGTAACTTTGTAAATAAAGTTTTGTGTTCATATCTTTCGTCATTATTAGTTAAGCCAAAACATTCGTTACTTTCTAGATCGCCCTCTTGTATGTTGCACACGAATATGCTGTCCATTTACAAAACACGTGTTATACAGAACACACCAAATGCTTACGAGCTGGCGAGCCGTTGCTGTTTGCCGCTACTAAAAGATAAATTACATGCTAATATCTACATAATGGAAACACGAGTTAATTCTGCCATAATATAATGCACTGCACTTGCTGATGATGTTATTGACGCAAAATTATCGATATTATCTAGACCCATTATGCAAATTATTTTCATATGGATTGTAATTTAATTACTTTTAAATGCGTTCAGAGAATATGTGAAACGCTGGAGAGACACTTTTAGAAAATGACTGTAGTGCATGTTTATTTTGTACTCACAGAATCCACGGCTCCGCTCTTGTTTTGAATTAAGTGCCAAGATCCCCCCCCCCCTCTAACTCTCTCTTTGCCGAGTTCTGTCAGTCTCCCTTTTCCCTATTCTGTCAGTCTCCCTTTTCCCTATTCTGTCAGTCTATCTGACCCATCCATCCATCCATCCATCCAAATCCAATCCAAATCCAATCCAAATCCAATCCAAATCCAATCCAAATCCAATCCAAATCCAATCCATCCATCTCTATCTTTCTGTATCTGTATCTACCTCTATATATCTGTCTCTATCTATCTATTTGTCTATATCTCTCTATCCCTCTGTCTCTATCTACCTAACACCCATCTATCTCACTCTGTACAACATTTATTTCATTTGTGCTACTTGCTCTAATTAGCACATGGGTACAGAAAGGATTGCATTCCACAAAAAATCTTATCTGTAGCATTCACAAGACTTTCTCTACCTATTGGGCAAATAATTATCCTCAAAAACCTTACTCTCCTACTTGCGTCATTGTAATTCAGATAGACATTAGTAGAATGGTTTTATAATTCATTTCCCTCTAAGCGAAAGGAAAATAACAAATACACTAGGCTAAAGCAATAATCAAAGAACGCTATTGCTATCCGGTTCTATTTGTATGTCCTGGAGTAAAACAAAAGATAAATGGATCGATGAAGCCCTGTCATTGAAGAAAAGTAAATATCTTAAAACTATAACTAAAAAAAAAAGCAAATCTCGGAAATGGTTAACTCAACAGCATTTTATAGCACACATTGTGTGTTTTAACGAGCCATACATTTTGGTTTCGTAAGATTTTGTGTACCTCTTATGGTTTACCACTTATGCAAAACTCCTTCAAAATGAAGAGAGCTTCAGAGGCAATTCCCCGAAAATTCAAGTTATGGATTTTATTTGTCATATAAATATATTTAAAGGTGGTATTTTAATCAACACTGTTTGAGCCATTTGAAGAAAATCAGAATTTTCAAAAATTTGTCCACGTAAAGAGTAGTTTAGGTGGGATATTTCCTTTAAAATATTCGTGTCGACTCCTTGAAAGATGTTAAACTTGAAACACCAAGTTGGGTATTTAATGGACTTTTTAATTTACAGTTACATTGGTACCAGACATGCGCACATATATGGACCGTTTTCTAAAATTCTTTCTTTGGACTCAGGGGACCATAAAACGTGTATTTCCAGTAAAATCTCGGTATCGAATTTTTTGGTGGAATGCAATAATTTCTCTACCTATATATTATGTACGCGCTAGAGAAAGTAAACGTCTGATACCGACATTTCACTGGAAATACCTGGATAAAAAAACAGCATTTTCCGAAAACGATACGTGTGTATGTTTGTGAACACGATAACACAAAAACCAAAGGTCAGTTAATTACCACACTTGATGTTTCATTTCAATGTCTTCCAAGGATATGCAACGAATATTTTCAAGGAAATCCCCCCACCGCAATCTGCCATTTACATGAAAAAATATCGACCATTTTAATCTTATCAAAAATGGCTCTAATGATTTTGATTAACATACCGTATATTAAAGATACTTTATGACAAATAAAACGTATGTCTTTATTTTTCTGGGAATAGCCTCTGAAAGTCTTTTGAATGACTTTTACATAACTCGTAAACAATAAAAGAGAAACAAAAATGTATTAACTAAAATTGTAGAGCTCATGAAGACAAAAAAATTTAGGTTACAGACAATTTTTGTAGAATTAACCATATCCGAGATATTTCTAGTTCAATTGTAAAATACTTATTTTCTCGTACGGGAATTTATGTGAACTCCTGCCCACACAATGACAACAATCACATAGCAATCACCCTTTAAAACATCTGACTATCGCTTTACCCTAGTATATTCCCTTATTTACTTTCTCCTTATAAGGAACAAGTAATAACGCCATTTTTGCTAAAGTTTTTTTTTTACGGTTAAGTATGTAGAAGAATAAGCTTTTTACGAAGAATTTGTTGTAGAGATGTACACAAAGTCTTGTGATTGGACTACAGACGATATTGTTGAATACCGACAGTAAAACAAATCGTTCTCTACTATACGGGTAAGCACTAAAACGTAAGTGAAGGGTTTAAAATGAACACCCTGTGAGTGTATCTTTTGCCTGTCAATGTATCAGTCAGTGAAAGCAGCAAAATTGGTATAGCTTAAATATTCCACCCATCTAAATGTGAAAATAAGTGATCTTCTCACAAGAATTTTACTTCTAAACTTTTCAAACAATAATGTATGATTTTTTGAGTTCCTAGGTCATTAAAATCGCTTCTATGACGAATAATTGCATTTAATGAAGTCTACGCTATACACACTAGAACCGTCCGGTGCCGTGCCGCGGTGGGCTCTGCACAATGCACATGGTGATGCGGATTTGAGTCTCTGGTACGGTACTCGCTCAACACCGTGAGAACTGCCATATATAGAGGTCCCAGCTAATAAAGCAAACGTTCTGCAGTGGTGCAGTAACACCAACTTTCCGGCTTGGGAATATGTGATGCTGGCCACATTCTGCCCAAGAAAACCAACATTCCAGCCTGGGAATATGTGATGGTGGCCACATCCCGGCCAAGAACACCAGCATTCCAACCTGGGAATGTGATCCTGGCCACATTCCGGCCAAGAAAACCAACATTCCACCCTGGGAATATGTGATGCTGGCCACATCTCGGCCAAGAAAACCAACATTCCAGCCTGGGAATATGTGATGCTGGCCACATCCCGGCCATGAAAACCAACTTTCCAGCTTGGAAATATGTGATCCTGGCCACATGCCGGACAAGAAAACCGACATTCCGGCTTGTGAAACCCCGACCAAGAAAACTAACATTCCGGCTTGGGAAACCCCGGCCAAGAAAACCAGCATTCCGGCTTGGGAAACCCCGGCCAAGAAAACCAACATTCCGGCTTGGGAAACCCCGGCCAATAAAACCAATATTCCAGCTTGGGAAACCCCGGCCAAGAAAACCAACATTCCGGCTTGGGAAACCCCGGCCAATAAAACCAATATTCCAGCTTGGGAAACCCCGGCCAAGAAAACTAACATTCCGCCTTGTGAAACCCCGGCTAAGAAAACGAACATTCCTCCTTGTGAAATCCCGGACAAGAAAACGAACATACCGCCTTGTGGAACCCCGGAAAAGAAAACCAACATTCCGCCTTGTGAAACCCCGGACAAGAAAACCAACATTCCGGCTAGGGGAACCCCGGACAAGAAAACGAACATTCCTCCTTGTGAAACCCCGGCTAAGAAAACCAACATTCCGCCTTGTGAAACCCCGGCTAAGAAAACCAACATTCCGCCTTGTGAAACCCCGGCTAAGAAAACCAACATTCCGGCTAGGGGAACCCCGGACAAGAAAACGAACATTCCTCCTTGAGAAATCCCGGCTAAGAAAACGAACATTCCGCCTTGAGAAACCCCGGCTAAGAAAACCAACATTCCGGCTTGTGAATCCCCGGCCAAGAAAACCAAAATTCCACCTTGGGAAACCCCGGCTAAGGAAACCAACATTCCGGCTTGTAAAACCCCGGACAAGAAAACCAACATTCCGCTTTGGAAAACCCCGGCTAAGGAAACCAACATTCTGGCTTGGGGAACCCAGACCAAGAAAACGAACATTCCGCCTTGAGAAACCCCGGCTAAGAAAATGAACATTCCGCCTTGAGAATCCCGGCTAAGAAAATGAACATTCCGCCTTGAGAATCCCGGCTAAGAAAATGAACATTCCGCCTTGAGAATCCCGGCTAAGAAAACCAACATTCCGGCTTGTGAAACCCCGGCCATGAAAACCAACATTCCGGCTTGGGAAACCCCGGCCAAGAAAACCAACATTCCGGCTTGGGAAACCCCGGCCAAGAAAACCAACATTCCGGCTTGGGAAACCCCGGCCAAGAAAACCAACATTCCGGCTTGGGAAACCCCGGCCAAGAAAACCAACATTCCGGCTTGGGAAACCCGGCTAAGGAAACCAACATTCCGCCTTGAGAAACCCCAGCCAAGAAAACCAACATTCCGCCTTAGGAAACCCCAGCCAAGAAAACCAACATTCCGCCTTAGGAAACCCCAGCCAAGAAAACCAACATTCCGGCTTGGGGAACCCCGGACAAGAAAACCAATATTCCGGCTTGGGGAACCCCGGATAAGAAAACGAACATTCCGCCTTGGGAAACCTCGGCCAAGAAAACCAACTTTCCGGCTGGGGATATGTGATAATAGCCACGTCCAGAAAAAGAAAACAAAACAAATTTTAGGCTGGGGATGAGTGATGCTGACCCATCCCGCCCAAGAAAGCCAACATTTGGTGTGGAGAATGCGTGATGTTGGCCATCAACTCCCGACATTGATTGGACGATCAGCCAGCTCTACCGTGAGTGTGAGGTCGACAGGAGGTTGGCAAACCCAGGACCCAGGTGGGCTGTAGCGTCATAGGATACCTGGGGTTCCGTTGCTACCCGGAGTCAGTAGTCAAATACTGAGATAGCTACCACAATCGAATGACTTTCTCTTCACGTCGTAGCTATGCACATGTTACAATCCACTGTACATTGTAGTATCCATACCTGCTGGCCCAACTGCCCTGTAGCGTACAGATGTCCCTTCATGAGATAAAAGAGTTGCAGAACTCATCGGGGGTACTTCAAGTTAAAACCGATAAGTGGCGAACTGGCTGAGTGACCTTGATATTACTCATCATGCTTATCAGCGGTGACGATGGGCAGGTCACACTCATTGAGAGGGGTAAATTTCGGTCGCTCACGCCAGTATTCACTTGAAATAACCCCGTTTAGTTCTGCAGCTCTTTCAACGCACGAAGGGATATCTGCACACGCCAAATACGAGGCAATTGAGCCAGTAGTATAATTCCTATTCACACCGCGTAATTCAGTTTAAAATTTTAACTAAAAATAATGTTAAATTGGGCAATATGGACTTGGTTAAATGCGTAAATCGAAAAACAAAGCATAACTATTTTGCATATCTTAAATCAAATCATTTGTTTCTAAAGAACCCATGGAGAGGGAAGTTATTAGTTTTATTTTTCTACAGTGTTGTAGAAGTGTCACATGATGGATAAAATTCAGAAAGTCTAAATACCCATTTAGTAACTTGAGAGTGGAGACGGGTATCATTTGAGGGATTACAAGTTAACAGCACTACGGGATTGATGACCTACGAGATAAGAGCGCTCCTTCCACACACTGTTCGCTTAGGATAGATGAGGCTGCCATTGTTTGGTCTTCTTTGTTCAAAAACCGGTTCGGAGAGCACGTGCTGCTGGGGTATACAGATAGTAATAGAAACTAATATTTGGAAACGAATAATACTAAGAAATGTTATTGAGCATAAACTGTGGAGCTTCAGGAGCTAAGAACGCCAGTTTTACAAAATCATTCACAATGAAAATAATAGCACAGACTATACACCGAAACTGTAAGATATACATATTATTAATCACGTAAATACAATTACACACACTATTTTATTCATAATCCATGCTAGTGACCTAGGAAATGAAAACACGAAAATTATGTCATACAAAAGGAAAATTACTTTTGGGGCTTTACTTTAAAAGCTTCGTGTCGCATGCTTGACGGGTGCTGAACTCATAAGGTAAATTTTGTGTACGCTATGCACAGTCGACTTTTAGTTCAGTTTTACCGTATTATCTCATTTTACGCGCGTGGGCATGCACGTGACTTTTCTTTTCTTCTGAAAATGCTGTTTCAGTGAAACTTAGGTCTTGAACTGCTAGTGAAATTTTAGTATTGAATTTTTGGGTGAAAAGCTATATTTTCTCTGCACAACAATAAATAAATGACCAAGAAGAAGCTTCTAAGAGTTAAATTAATATAGGCAAATCCAGCAAGATGGCTCCACGGTAGAGTCTTATGCTGGCTTTCTTCAAGACCTGGGTTCGTTTCTTGAACCGATCGGCTTATGGCGATACTGTTGTGGTTGCTCTTTTCCACGAATTTTGCTTGCAACACACACACAACGACAACCTGGGATACGTGAAAGGTAAGAGAAGTGGAGGAAGACCGAGAATCAGACGGGCTGCCTCCTTCAGACACTGGAGCAGAACAGTACAGTGCAGACAATCAAAAGACTAACATCAACAAGTAAGCACACCAGAGCCTAATGTGTTAACATAGTGCTTATTATGTGCAGAAGGTTGTAACACCAAAAAGTAAGCTTATCTTAGTGACAAAAGTGCTAAATACTCTTATTTGTCACCCTAGTACTAATTTTATGAAGTGCAAAAGCTCCACCCACTTGGATACTTCACCACTTTACACGAGTTTTTCCTTTATCAGTCCTTAGCCCTTCAAAGGACACTGTAGACTATTTCATTCATTAATTTCATATAATTGTTTTCCCATTTTATGCTCCAGTTAGCCTGTGCAATGTCTGTCGGTGTCGAATAAATGTCGCAGATGATTCCGTTGAAAAGTTTTTTCGGCCCTGGTTGATGGCAGTGTTCTCTGAGCCATCTCAGGCAGATCTATTTCCTTCCGGTTCCGCCTGAGAGAAACTTCTCTGAGCAGCGTGTTTGTGTCACAAGGCCATCCAGCGACCTCTGCGCTTCTGTATCAGCCAGTCTACCTGTGGCATTATGCCTTCTGTTCCTTCACCTCATCCGTTCCTCTCTTTTTGATGGTGTTGAATACCATGGCACCGCAGGTGATGGAACTGGTGATACATGGAATGAAGATGGAGCACCGCGGAATGCGGGGGAAATGAAGAGCCCGAAGAAAACCCGCCCCTGCGCCGCCTTTTCCACCACGAATCTCACGTGGGGTCGCTTGGGATCGAACCCTGGCTGTCTAGGTGAGAGGCGAGTGTCCCCGTTCCTCCTTGGTGTGGAAAGCAGAAAAGATCCGCGCTGAAGCGAGATGTCCCCTGGACATAGTCTTTGTTAGGGAACGCGAGTTTAGGCACTAAAATGTTATGCTTTAGGTGCTTAAACTAGAACACTAAAAATCTGATGTCTTACAATCACATGACTTTCTCTGCATCTCTGCAAAAAATTATTGTTAATAAGCTTGTTCTATCTGCATCATGCCCATCGAGATAAACAGAAAGAATGGTGTTATTACTTAGTTCCTTAAAATTAGAAGGGAAATATTGCGAGGCATGTTTTAAAAGTGGTTGCAATCCATTTCTTTGCATGGCCAGGAGTTGTTAACTTCCTGTATGAGAAAAGTATTTTAAAACAGAAACCAATAACAATGAGTATCTCCAAAACGGTCAACTCTAGGAAAAAAACGCATGTGACATAAATGGTGTGTTTTAAAGGGCTCTACTTTTTGGTGCACAAGGTTTTTGTCTATATCTTAAAGGTTTACTAGCTATGTAAAATTCAAAAATAAAATAAATTATCATCCGGAATAAGGAGGTCTTTAGGTGCTATTCCCAGAAAGTTAAAAATGTACATTTAATTTATGATGTAAATATCTTAAATATAAGGGATTTGAATCAAAATAGTTAGCAATTTTTGAGAAAATACAAATTTTCGACATTATTTCCATGTAAAGGGTAGTTGGGTGTGGGGAGGATTCTCTTGAAAATCTTCGTGTTGCATCCATGGAAGGTATTAAACTGAAATATCAAGTTTGGTATTTAACGGACTGTGCTGCACACGGACCTTTTTCTAAAAATGCCTTTTTTTTAGGATTCAGGGAGTCCCAAACATGCATTTCTAGTGGAATCTCGGATCGAATTTTTGGGTGCAATACAACAACTTCCTTATACACTTCGTACATAGTACGTGTTTTTTTAGAGTAAACATAGGCAGGTATTAAAAAGCATACAGAATAGTGGAGGAGCTGTCACTAAGCAGTTCGAGATAAAGGGCCAAGAAGCCAACAAAATTAAAACTGAAGGAAATAGATTTTAATCTCAACTTAAAACCCTCCAAATCCTTTTATAAAATAGTCGATTTAAACATTTTTGGTGCATAATAAGATAAATTTTATTGCAGGTTTGGCCATTTCAGCTGTTGGGAACTTGCAATACCCAGCGCAGCCCCAGGGTGTAGTAACCTCCAGGAGAAGCATGAACATTGCAAGAAGTTTAGGCTTGCGATATCTACCCATTTTATCCACATCGAAATGGAGTCATTTAGCGTTTAAATTGCTAAGCTCGTTCTCCCTCGAGTACATCTGATTCCGTGGAAAGGTGTTTTTCCAGAAGAAGTATATTCACTAAGCCGTCTCAGTGTTTCCAGCTTTCCCTTGCTGAATATTAAAATTAATTTCACTCTGGGCTTCATTGAATTTTACGCAGTAAGAATACGTTTTAGGGGATTCGTGGTTAAGAAGGGAGAAGGTGTAGGGCCAGAACAAATATGATTAAAGCATAACTTTGTAACACTTCCTTTCTTCTACACTCTGTTCAAAAAGGCAGTGAATTAATTTCAAGGCAAGTGACGGAAAACATCTTCAACTTTTGTATGACAAAGTTCCGGCGACTTCCCTAAACTTATGTACTGCTCAGTGTTACAACGTTCTATATGCATTAGTCCCACAGCTTCGTGATGAAATTGTCAACCAAGAATCTAGTAGACCCATAAAGTAATTTAGTATCGACGTTTTACTGAAAGTACAAATGATTGAGACACTCTTAATAAGAAAGGAATTTAGCAGTGTGTGTGTGCGCGCGCGCGCGCGTGCGTGCGTTTCTGCAACTGAAACAAAATACATTGAATAAATGTCAAAGTTGGCATTTCAGTTCAATATTTTCCAAATATACAACGTAGGACTTTTTCAAGAACACCCCCCACTCTAAACAAGATTTTAGATAGAGAAATTTTCGAAGTTGATATAATTTTTTCTCCACACAAGCTGTGTGTAGAACAGGAATTGGATAAGTAGATTCAGACTGAAAAACTCAGTGCCATAGCCGTGATTTGATCTACGGACCTCCCGGTCTCCAGCCGCTTGCTCTACTACTGAACTACCATGGCAACATGCCGGCATAGCTTTTTTGAAATTTCACGGCTTGTGTGAAAAAACAATTAAATTAACACTAATTGACCATAATAGTTGGCTAAACTATGAAGCCCGGGACTTAAAAGTACTTACAGCTTTGTAAGCCGCCATTGGGATATGCCATCTCAAAATCATTTGAGATCAACCGGTGGTTTACCGAGAAACGTGCGAGTCAGTTGAGGTATTTAATGCTGTGCCGGCATGTTGCCATGGTAGCTCAGTGGAAGAGCAACAGGCTCGAGACTTCTAGATCCGTGGTTAAAATCCTATGTCATAGAAATGTTCAGTCTGAATCTACTTATCGAATTCTTCGAAGTGCTTTATTTTATCAAGCTGACTACACAAATTTTAAAAAAAATATTAAATAAAAAACGGTTTATTGAAATTTATAGGAAATTCCTGTGAAGCTTTCATAAGCCGTTTTTGTATAGTTTTGTAAAACTTGAAGTTATTAATTGCTCTAATTACTGAAACGTTAAATTTGTTTGTTTGTTTGTTTCTTTCCGTTTGCCTTTATCGCATGTAGGATTTACACCCTCCAGGACTTAAAATCATCAGAGTTCAGACGCCTGTTGAGGAGCAGAGGCTCTGGATCAGAGAAATGGGTGATGGGTGATGAGCCCGATGCCTTGTATCAAACTGAGAAGGAGAATAATATAACAGTTTTCTTCATTTGCGGACTAATAAGTTTATTTATCAAGAGTACCTAACATGTTTTCAGGTTAGTTAGTACCCGCAATTAGGCGTGGCGCATACAAACCGTACGTGTTTATTTTTCTCAAGAGCGTGGGGCCGCAAGCCGTCGAGTGCGCAGGCCTCGCGATAAAGAATGTTGTATCGCAACCGAGTTCGAATACTTCCTGTTAGGCCAAGGACTTCAAAACTATCTGGGCAAGCAGGTCAGGTACTGAAGTGTGAAAACAACACTAGTCACAGTATCGCGGGCATTGTTCATTTTTGAGGCGCAGTTTAAGACCATGCAAAACAATCTGAAGCGTTCCATTCACGTGACTTTCTCTATCTGTTGGCAACAAACATTTTATTTAAAAGATTAATCCTTTATCTAATCATGAGAGACATAAGCAGAATTCATCTTGTTACTAGCTTCCTTGTAAGTTGAAGTGAAATAAGGGAATGTACAGGTTAAAGAGACATTCAAGTCCCTTAAAAGTCGGTCACTATGTTAAACAGTTGAAACTCCATTCTCGTGCCTTGTCAGGAGTAAACAAAGAAGATGGAGAAACAAGATGCTTTCCTGTTCGAGAAAAGTTTAGGTGGCTTAAAATTGATACCAATAATCTGGAATATCTCGGAAACGGTTAACAATACAAAAACAACTATATAATATTGTGTGTTTAAATTAGACCTACATAAGTTTTTGTGTATCTCTTATGGTTTGCCAGTTATAATAAAGTAATCCAGAATGAAGAGGTCTTCAGAGGCTATTTCCAGAAAATTCAAGATACACGTTTCATTTATCATAAAATATGTTATACACAATGTATTGTATCAAAATCGTTAAACCATTTTGGGGAAAATCAAAATTTTCTAAATATGTTCCATGTAAAGGGTAGTTGGGGTTGGAGGCATTTTTTTGAAAATCTTTGTGTCGCATTCTTGGAAAAGACTCAACTTAAATACCAAGTTTGGTATTAAACTGACCTTTCGTTTTTGAGCAATGCTGCTCACAGACACACACACACGGACATGTTTCTAAAAATGTTTTTTTTTTTTTTTTTGGAATCAGTCTCACAACATATATTTCCGCAGACATCTTAATATCGAGAGGCAATAAAATACCTTCTCTAACACTATGTGCACAGTACATGTATAAAACATAAAAACATCATGGAGTAAACTATGTGGTTGGTTTGTGGAAAAAACCATTAGACGAAACAAAAAAGCAAGTAACACTCCGAAGTGAAGATATATTAGGAAAGAATTAATCAAAACACCTTTATTTATACTATGGACACTCTGTATATGAAAATGTACAATAATTGGTAGAAAAAGTCATTGAATAGATTTGATAATTGCAATACGTTGACTGTTAGTAAAGGACGTGAATAGAAACCGTTAATAATCCGCATGCAATCATAGAAGCATCTGTTCGTAGATTAATTTGCCAATCCGGGTAGTGCTCTAAGCGTAAAAACGTTTCCTCGACAGCAAGGAAGTAGCCATGATTGCAGGTGGGAAACTCGCTCTGCAAGTACTGCCGCGGCGAGGGGGGGGGGGTTCTACACCCTTTGCCCTAGGGAAACTACAATAGGATTGCTTCAACGATACCGAGGGCTGCCGTGTCAAATCAATATATCTAAGTAATTTGAAAATTCCAAGCACTTCTTGCGTGCTCTGCAAAAGTTTCATTTCGCATTGAGCATGTCTAATACATGATATATTAAGGTACTATAATGTTAAACATTTTTACTTTCTCTATCATGCACCATTATTTTCGAACATGCCAATGGTAGTTTTATTTACTCACTTCCGTGTGCCATAAAGGAATTGAATGTCAGCAAAATCAAGTTTAGGTCAGAATTAAAGTTACCTCATTACTCACACCTATACAAAGGCGCATTTGATTCAATCAAAAATACTAGTAATAATTAATGCATTGTTGTAAATATAATATATATATGTATATTCTAAAAATGCATACGGTACGAATTGGTTTTTGGAAACAGACATGTAGTTGTAAATTGTGCAAAACTGACACCTCTGAAAAATTCCATTTCAGAGTTAATCTTGGTAAATATATGTATTAATAATTATCAAGAGTAATCAATAAATGTAATTTCTGAGCTGATCTACATCCTAAAGTTGGATTTGTGTCTAATCTCAAAACAGGATCCACAGATTGCAATACAATTTATGAAAGAGTGAATGAATGAGTACATGAGTGAATGAATGAATGAATGAATGAATAAGAGTATTTATTGACATAACATTATCATACATTGCGCTTCATGAATCGCACGGGTCCACAGACCGTACGTGCTTTTGTAATACACAAAATAGTAAGCAATATTAAAAAACAACAGCAAAAAAGAATAAACACGTAAATAAAAAGACAAGATACTCAAATACAGTAATTTTAATTTACAACACAAGAGTACACCTTATTCAGAAGCATAAATGTACCCTATTATAATAGACAAATACACTTAAGAGAAATACATACACATAATATATAACACAATACAGCAATGACATAAAATATGTGTATGTAAACCATTGTATTCATTTCCATGTAATGTATAGGATAAAAAGACCACGGTCGAATTAGGTAAGTGCGCCACATAAGGCCATGCTTATGTTTGATGTAATGCTAATTCACATTTACAAGGCCAAATTTCTTAAAAGTTGTTAAAACTTATATATTGAACAGAAGAGTTTAAAGTTTATTGGATAACTCAAGGAGTATGATGCTAAACTTTTTGGTTTTCTAAAATGGGACAAATTGGCTTAATTAAAACTCGGGGTTCCAAATATGGCCAGTTCAAATTATTTTACTTGAGGTACAGGACAGAGGTGATAATGTGAATAATGCAGTAATATTCTGAACAAACCTGTGTCTCATTAAACAAAAGTAATGGCGTATGAAAGCCCAGTGATGACAAATTTACTTATGCAGATCCAAAAATTAAAAAAAAAATGATACAAATGTTAATTTGAATCTTGTTAAATTATGAACTCTGAAAATAAACAATCTAATCTTGCTTTTTATACTAACACAAAGCTCATGAACATGTCGTGACGACTTTTCCGCACTATCACATCTACCATTTTGTCCTCTTTGTAAATATAAGGTACTACATATATGAAAACCTATTTTGGTAAAGAATACATGGCGCAATTAATGAAAATTTATTTAGCAATTGTTACCTAAGCTAAATGAGGTCTACATGCAGAACTTGTTTCTTCTCATAGTGAGAAGGAAATAATGGTTGATATTTCCCACACTACTTCATTCAAGGAGATGCTGCCACCTACCGATATTATGCAGAAGTTTTTCAGAAACCATTATTTGGCCTTATTGGTCTTCATGGCCTTATTTGGTTCATATATCTTATCAGGTAAGAAAAATAAGTGGAATGGCTAATACAAACATTAAGAATATTTTAAAGTGGAATAACATTTATTTTGGGCTCTAACTGCACCATTGATTTTTGAATTAAGGTTTAGCATTGCTGTGATAGTCCGCATACATAGAAACATACTCCACTTGGCCTTAGTATTAGTAAAATTACCTTTATTGCCATCATAAATAAGAATAGGATTTAATGAAACAAAACTATTTATGTTACATTCATACGATTTCTCTAGCCATTCTGCAACAGATTATTCCTACCAAAGCTTATTCTTCTATCCACTATATGTTAATCAAGAAGTTAATGGGCAGAAATTATTTCACTACAATTTTCTGATAGGTAAAAAAGAAATAAGGAGATGCATTAGTTTAAAGAGATATTCAATTTTTAAAGAGCTAGACGGTGTGTGATTACATTGAAATTCCGTTCAATTTGCATAACCGGGATGAAAAGAAACAAAATGGAATGACTACTTCTCATTGGAGGTAGTTTAAGTATTGGGGACTTTAAAAATAAAAAAACAAGGAAGTTCTCGGAAATGGTCAGCTCATATGGAATACTGTATGGACACAAATTGTGCGTTTCAAAGATATATCATTTTACTTGTTAATAAGATTGTGTCTATCTGTTACGGTTTGCTGATTATGCAAAAGTCACCAAACTGAAGAGGCTTCAGAGTCTTGTTTCCAGAAAATTCAAAATGTGCATTTTATTTCCCATATAAGCACCTTTAACACATCGCGGTTTAAACAAACTCGTTAGTTATATTTGATAAAATCTAAAATTTCAAAGAATTTATTGTATAAAGCGCAGTTTGAGGGGTGGGATTTTTTTAAAAATGTATTACATCCTTAAAAGCTACTGAACTTATATGACAAGCTGTGTATTTAATCAGCTTTTCATTTTTGAGTTATGCTGTTCAGAGAAACAGACATTCACGGATAGCTATGCAAAATGCTTTCTTTTGGAATCCAAGTGTAATTGTACGAGGGTTGAATGAAAAGTAATGCCTCCACCTTCGTAACTCTTCAACAGATGGCAGCATTGGTGTGCGGCAGGTACTGGCTTGTTTCGTAGCTTATTCTGTACAGTTGATGTGAGTACTGTGCAAGTAAGTTTAAAGATGTTGAGGTGGGAGCATCTGACTTGCGTGACAAACAAAGAGTTGGACGTACTGTGACAGCAACCACCGAGTTTCACAAGCAAAATGTTGACAGGTTGATTCAGGACAATCGTCGTATCACTTAGAGAGAAATTGCAAGCACAACCGGCATTTCACAAGAGCGTGTGGGTCACATTATCGCTTTGCATGGCTATCGGAAGATCTGTGCACGATAGCCACCCCGGATGCTGACTCCTGAAATGAAAGCGCACAGACTTGAAACTTGCCAGGAACTCCTCTCGCGTTACCAGAATGAAGTTGACGCCTTTCTCCATTCAATTATGACAGGAGACGAAACGTCTATGGAATGTCAACACAAAGACTCGCCCGAGAAAATAAATTTAAGACGCAGCCCTCAGGTGGAAAAATCATGGCTACAGTCTTCTGGGACGCAGATGGTGTTATCCACGTTGATCTTCTTGATAATGGAACAACAATAAATTCAGAGCGTTACATCACAACGCTGCGAACTCTCAAACGACGGCTAACAAGGGTCCGAAAGGAAAAGGGAAATGTTTTCCTGCAGCATGACAATACCAAACCACACTCTTCACGTGCCACCACAGCAGAACTTCAGAGGCTGAATCTCACCACCGTACGCATCCTCCTTACAGTCCAGATTTAGCACCGTCTGATTTCCATATGTTCCGGAAAGACGATCTGCAGGGACATCATTATGCTTCTGATGATCACGTTGAGAGAAATGTGAGACTTTGGTTGCGGAATCAGAATATCGACTTCTTCCGTGATGGCCTCAGAAAACTTGTTCATAGTTGGCAGAAATGTATCCAATTACTGGTGATTATGTGGAAAAGTGAATATTCTAAGGATTTTTGGGTAGATTGCAATACCTTCTCTACCTACTACATATATTGGATGTGGTTGAGAAAGTAAACAACGACAACATAACTTTAAAATGCATTTCTGGTGAATTTTATTCAGTTGTGGTGGATTCAATTCATGCTTTGGACCCTCCTTCAAAGGTGCGGAAAACTTCGTATGATAAAGATGTTCACACTAAGCTTTCTTGTTATTTTCTCAATTTAAAATCCATCTTGTCACACAGGAACACCGGCCGATGTCTGAAAATTTCCAAAATGATCTTCAAAGTATGTGTAAGAAAAAATTGTAATCTGATTGGAGTTTTAAGTCAGTTTGCGTTTTTATATAAACTATTTCGCGAAACGATGTGCCATGTTCGTGGATTTCTTTTTTCGATTCTTATAATGAAAAATGTTGTTAAGGAAATGCTACAGTAAAACTGAGAAAATCTTTAAAAATTAACTTTGTCTGTAGAAAGATCCCGAAATCTTTGGAGTAATAAACTGTTAATTAATGTTATACCTTTAGCGTGACTTATATGAATGAATGAATAAGTATATTTATTTAAATACCAATATACACTGATCTGCATAAATCATACTGGTCTACAGACCGTTCGAGCTTTAGTAATATACAAAATAAGCAATATTGAAAATTAAAAGAATGAACGCAAAAAACAAAGAGACAAACGTATTGAATTATAGTATGCTAAGTTTACAACACAAAACAACGGTAAACCATATTCTGATGCACTAACAAGCCCTGTTATTGTGAATAAATCTATTTAAGAGAAACATATAAACATTACACTATAACGACCGAAAAAAACGTAAATATATAGTAAACACTATCATCACTTTTTAGCTCTTCTTACTACCCCTATTCTTCCTTATTATCAGTCTTCTCAGATCTCTAATACCTCGCCTTTTTTCTGTTTATGTTCTGTTCTTTTCTCAATTGTATATTTTTGTTAAATAAAATGAAGTGTTTTAACTGTAATACGCTAAAAATGACAATCCGATTACACAGCAAAATAGTGCGATGGAAGATCGTATTTATAAGTGACTATGTGCGTTCTAATGACTGCTAAGTATTTTAGTATGGGAAAGTTTTCTGCTGTAATTTTCAATATACCTATCTCAAGGCCAAATACTATTACTAAAACGGCATGAATAATTACAGTGCATATTTACGTCTTTTTTTTTAAGGATATGGCTGCCTTATTTATATAACTAACAAAAGGTTATAGTTTTTACGTTCTTACGTCTGCAACCCTAAAGGGTCATGAAGGGTGCAGGAAAAAGTGGAGTTGTGCATTATTTTGTAGGAGCCATGGTTGGAACGTCGCTGTTCGGTGTTTCTGTGCCTTAAGCAGATGCCTTCGCGACTTCCATGTCTGCCAGTGGCATCCAACATGCCCCTAATTCGCCATTCGAGATAACAAAGGATCGCGGTAAATACTTTCTCCCCCTTTTCTTCCTTACCAGTACATCTTGCCAAGATAATGCGTCCACAACTCTTCCTTCTCGCAAACGGGGCAGATTCGCATACCATTCTCGTCAAGAATTTTTATCGTCCGCCATGCTCCTAGTCTAATCCACGCGAGCCCCTGTCTAATGAGTTTGGTACATCTTTTGTTGTATTTCTCCATACCCCACTTCAATTTTAGTCCAGAACGTACTCCTAAGAGAATTACATAGCATGCTAATAAGCTAATAGGAATTGTAGCCATTATTTATCCTTTATAGTAAACTTTTTCTTAAACATTTTTCATCAGTGTATATATTTCATATAATAGTTTTCCTCAAATGTTTAAAAATAGTTAGCAGTTGTTCTTGAAAGCCAAGGACAGAAACCTATAGAAGCTTTTCTTCCGCACTTAAAATATTCTGGTTCGTGGCTTAATTTCTAAAAATGTGTCTTTACCTTTAATTTAAAGGTGTAATGGAGTACACCATTTTTTTCTGGAATACCATAAAAATGCATACACAAGAATACTAATTTTGAAGAATGAGATAAAATTACGTTACTTTTTTGAAAATTCTATAAGGCTGTCTATCTTCCATAACAGGTATGTACAATGTTCATAGTAGGTGTCGTATTCTATTCAGAAATTCGACTCCATCGGAAATTCATATTTTGAGGACCGCTGAATCCCAAAAAGGACCACAGCAGCTAAACAGCGTGCATAAATAAAATTTCATTTCCATTATTCCTTGCAAACTGCGGAATAATGAGCGAATTCGGAGCACATAGTGAAACGATAGAGTGCAAAATCAGAGCAGTTAAATATTGGCTGAGAATCGTTCACGGAAACCAATCTCTAACTAGGGCAGTCTGCTACCGTGAATGGAAGGTAATTCGACGTGGGCATCAAAATTAAAGAAAGGGTTGGAAACCATTGGGATGGGAGACATTTGGATGGCGGGGCAGGAAAACAGGCGAAGTGTTTGGAGAAAAATTAAGAACCGCCTCTGTGATATTGACAGACAGCAAATAATTGCGCAATGCACAGAGAAGGTGTCATTAGAAGTACAGTCTGGGCTGAGAACGGAGTGGGGTATGGAGCAATACATCAAAACAAGATACCAAACTCATTAGAGAGGGGCTCGCGTGGATTAGACTAGGAGCATGGAGGAGCACGAAAATTTCTGACGAGAAGGTACGAGAATCTGTCCCATTTGCGAGGAGGAAGAGTCGTGGACTCACATCTTGGCAAGATGTAGGGGTACGGAGGAATGGCGGGAAAAATATTTGCCGCGATTTTTTACCACTGCGAATGTAGGGCTAGAAGCATGCTGGACGCTACTGGCAGGCACGGAAAACATGGACGGGCTAGGTAAATTTATACTTAAGGCAAGACAGCTGAGATCTGAGGAGACTGCCAATAGAGAAGGGGGGGGGGATAAGATCAACTAAACAAAAGTGACTACATTGTTCTACATACATATATATTATGTCATACTTAGGTCACTGTTGTGCTATGGTTTTATATATGTTGTATATATTATGTGTATATATGTCTTTTAAGTGTAATTTTCTATTATAAGAGGGTGCATTTATGAAGGTGTACTCTGTGCTGTAAATTTAAATTGCTATATTTGAATATCTTTGTATTTTTATTTTCGGGTTCACTCTTAATCCTTTATTGTTGTTTAATAATGCTTTGGACCGTGTATTTCCTTTGTCTTTTTATTTTCGTGTTTACTCTTTTAATTCTTTGTTGTTGTTGTTTTAATATTGCTTGTAATGTGTATTACAAAAGCACGTACGGTCTGTGGACACGTGCGATTGTTGAAGTTCTATGTATGATATTGCTATGTCAATAAATACACTTATTCATTCATTCATAAGTAGGTGGGCTTCACATCGCTGTGTTTATGAACCCGACTTCCCATGATAGGTTGTCTTCATAATAATGGCAATTTCAGCAGCGTGGTACCTTGATTCCGGCAACAATCGTGCTTAGACTAACAAAAACCCGTATGCCACACATCCTCAGATGGTTTTCAGCAACAATAGAGCATCAAAATATGGGTAAGATGCCTAAATGGGCATATTTTCTTCCTCTAATGTCACACCCCTCTGCTACTTACATACACTCTTTCAACACTTAGTACATTAGCTCTTAGTGATGCGCCACTGGGCATTCTCAAAAACATGCGACTCCAAAATGATGGCACAGCATCTCAGAAGTAATTTGGATCATGGATCTGGGCAGAGGTGGCCTATCTGTATTGGGCCAGCCGCTGCAAGAACTTCTCCACGGGTGGTGGTTATCCTCTGTACCAGAACATGATACTAGGTACGGTGTTTGTGCTGAAATCGATGAGTGCCCGCCACTTGGACCCTGCTTGTAAGTGGACGCAGAAGGGGATACAAAACCAACGTACAGTCAGCTGCAGAAGCTATAGAGTTCAAAGCGTGTTATAGCAGTGATTTGCTTAAGGCGGGTAAGTGTAGCGTCTCTCCTGGTCTCCAACAGAAAACCTACTGGCAATTCCGATACACATGTTTAATATCAAGAGGATATCCATTTACATCATGAATATTTCCATTGTATCCACAGAAACTGGTTCATTACTATCCTTTATATCATTTCCGAGAGTACATAGAACTATAGTGCATCTCGAATATACATTTGCTCCAAACGAAGTAAAATAGCATGGACATTTGGAGTTGGGCCACACCACAAACAGAACAGCAAATATATCTCATTGATACATATCCGAAACATGTAGGAATGCACATCCATCCTCATTAAATCCTTATTTGATTAAGCATTACTGGAAATTAAAGAAACTTCGGCGCTGGCTGTTACAATAATTATGTTTCAGTTGTATTCCTGGAAGCAAATATGTGACATTGTGTTTTTTGCTGTCAAATGAATTATTATATCGGTCCACACAATGTGCTCCACATGCACACCGGTACTGTTTCCGCCCCAGGTTGAAGTCTTGAGCTTTTGCTATGGAAGAAGTGACACGCACTTCTGTTTACTCTCTCTCTAGCACGTATGTACAGTATAAAATGATATAATAAATATAATACAATGCAATACAATACTGTATAATATGATATTATATAGTATAAAGTGTATAATGACCCAGGTAAGCTAATTACTTAAACCAGGGTTAATATGGCAGATGTTTAATATTTATTAGACTTCACATTTATACAAATATCGTCCTTACAGATAAATTTAAACTAACATAATTTTAAATATAAATTATAAATATTAAAGAAAACATATAAAAAGTATAAAAAATAAATTTTAGAAAAGTACAAAATAAATAAGAAATCAAGATATAAAAAATAAAAACATAAAAATGTAACATTAAGCGAATAAAAATAAAATGTCTAAAATATAATAAAAAATGAACTAAAACATCAAATAAACATCACACATACATTCATAATTAACACCAATAATTACTACTGTACTTCTAAACAACAATAACAAATATATAAGATTAACTTACCAAATTTATTTATTTTTAAATTTCATTTTTACAAAAATAGAATAAATTATAATTGATCTATTACCTTTTATTTATTATTTATATATTTATATAATAATAATTTTATCAATTATTAGCATTATAAGCTATCTATTAATTCTTAAATTATTTCTTTTACATATTTAATTACCAATTAATTAAATGTTACCTTTATATATATACACCAATCATTTATTAATTATACATAACACGTATGTAAATTTTACTTAATAGATAGAGAAGTATTGTAGTCCACCCAAAAATTGATGCCGAGATTTCACCGGAAACACATGTTTCGAGGACCCCTGAATAGGTAATATATAGCCGTATGTGTGCGCGTGACTGTGGACAGCATAACTCAAAAACGAAAAGTAGATTAGATACCAAACTTAGTATTTAAGTTCAGTATCTTCCAGGGATGTAACACAAAGATTTTCAGAAAAATACACCTAACCCAAATTACCCTTTACATAAAAATGTTTTAGAAATTTTCAACTTTCTAAAATGCTGTGTATTAAAGACTTTACAGGACAAATTAAATGTATATCATGCATTTTTGGGTAATAAACGCAGAAGTCCTCTTCATTCTAAATTACCTTTGCATAACTAGTATGCATATGAGATAAACAAAAACTTAACTTACTACACAAAAATTGTGCATCTTGTTAAAACTCGCTATTAATTATGTCATTTACAGGTATGTGTGGAGCTATACATTTCCGAGACATCCCCTGTTGTTGGTTTTAATTTTAAAATACTTTATATTTTCTTAAACGGGAAGCCCTCTCTTTTGTTCTCACATCCCTTTTGTTTTACTCCTGGTCATGGAAAGAAAACCGAATTTCAATGTCAGTTGCAGCGCGACGACTTTTAAAAGATCTGACTGACGTTGTAGCCTAGTGCATTCCCTACTTACAAAGAAGCGAGTAGTAAGACCATTTCTGCTAATATTTATCTGGATTAGCATGGTGTAGATAACATAGTAATCTTCTGTAATACTAGTTTGTGTGCAGGGAAGGTAGAGAAAGACATGTGAATGGAACACATCAGATTTTTTGATAGTGTTCAACGCACGCTTTTACTACTTATGACACTGATTTTTTTTTATATAGTTTAACGTCCTTTAACCTGGTTGGTCATATCGGACGATGAATGAAATTGGTGAAATTATGCTCAAATGATCTCGGGGTCCTGGAGCTTAAAGTTACTCGACATTCGTCTTCTCAGGATAAGGGAAAACCCCGAAAAAAACCTTATCCGGGTAACTTACCCTAAGTGAGATTCGAACTCACGACCTGTTGAAAGTGAAGTAGACACGCTACCACCACACCACCCAGGCGGACAGATGACACTGATGATGCATGGAATGAAGATGGAGCACCGGTGGAATGCGATGGCGGGGGAAACTGGAGAAGACGGAGAAAACTGGAGAAGACGAGAAAACCTGTTTCTGCGCCGCTTTGTCCACCAAAATCCCACATGCAGTCGCCAGGAATCGAATCCGTGCAAACAAAAACTATTAACCGATATGTAAGCAACTGAAGAGGCTCTGTCTGAGTTTCAGTTTATATTAAATAAGGATCCTGACAATTCTTATTCCACATTCCTGACATTATTTCATGCTTACTATACTTGATTTTGCACAACTGGCAAATAACGACTTGCTTGGCTAGTACTGGAATTATGGCGAGCGATAATATGTATTAACAAAGAAGGTATAGCAATACACTTGGAAATCTTATTCATCGAGGTAAGACAGAAGAGCTAAGGAGAAATTATTTGTCAGTTTCTTAACTTCTGAACTTAAGAAGAGGATCACAAGCTACTGGACCTTGCTGGTAGCGGTTGGTATATTCTTATAAAAGGTGATGCAGCTCAAATCAGAGTGTAAAGAAAAAGCGTCGAGGTTGGGAGGGGAGGGTTAATGCCTTAGGTGATGTTTTGAGTTTGATTTTTAAGGGAATTTACCACGGAAAATGCCAGTTTTTAGAGTATCTTTTTCATCTGGCTCAAATTTTAACCATATACTTACATTGCATATTTATAAATATGTTCTAGTCTTCAATTTATTAATTAAAATTATGGGTATAGACAAAATGCTCCACAAGATGCAACTTTCAGAAAGGGAGCTTATGTTGCTTTTAAGAAATTGAATTACAACTCTATCATATAAAGTTTTACCAATTTTAGTCCACAAGAAATTACTTTTTAAAATGTTGTAATTGTCTTTTTCTAATGTTTTATTTAATTCTTTCATAAACAAATAAATAACTAAAACCACATGAAAGTTTCATTTATGTGTACTGTTAAAATAAGCAGAAGGTGTTTCAAACTCATAAGAAGAAATCTGCATCGTGTGGGACAGTTTAGTTAGCACAAATGTTGGGAAAATAAAATGATGAAAATCCAGTTTCCAAATTGCAATTAATTGGTACTGATAATTCACAAAGTGAAAGCTGTAAGGGTTCATATGTTGCACCTTCCTGCCTCTTCTTCCTCTGTTATGCTACACTTTTCTTTAATAGTAATTTTAGCTCTTTCTTGGAAGCTTTTACCGATTCCTATGCAGAAGCAGAAGAATGCTGCATACATATTACATCCCGCAATTTTCAGAGAAACAGGTGGAATTAAAATGCTTTTGACTTCCTGTTCAATTTATTAAGAATAAACACCAAAATTACAACTCTGACAGTGCTACCTGAAGTCTCTTGTTCAGAACTAAGACCTTCTTTGGCCACACAACTCTATATAGGTTTTCATTTACACATTTTCATTCTGAACTACAACTGGCATTTTGCAATCCATATTTGGTTTCCAACGCTTGTTTGTTAAACCCTTAGGCTTATCGCTGTATTGAGAGCGTCTGTTGAGCTTACTATGTTTGTCTCTTTATGTAATGAACCACCTATGTTATAACAAAGCTATAAAACGCCCTATTTAATCTAAAACAGTAATGAAAAGTGAGAAATTAAGAACTATTTACCACTCTCTTATAAATTTCCGTTTAACTTACCTGAATTCAGTAAGAAAATGCAACAAATACTTAATACGAGGTTTGTGCGGAAAGTAAGTAGATACTGGTTTGGAGAAATAGGCATTTGTTTTTACATTCATTTGTACACGAAAGAGCATTCTTTAACCTATTTTGACATAGTTGCCACTATTACTTAGACATTATTCTATGCGGGGAATCAACTTTTGTATGCCTTCTTAAAAGAAAGTTGCCGCCAGTGAAGACAGCCACTGCTGAACACGTGTTTTGTGAAAACACTTCACAAAGCATTCTTACTGTGAACATATTCATGAATTGCCTAATTCAGTTATTCAACCAAACCATCAGTGACAACGGAAGATCGCCCAATGCGTGCTTCATCATGAACATTGGATCGTCCATTATTGAATTGCCTAGCCCACTTTCTGACTAATCCATCTGTAATTACATTTTCTCTGTATTTCTCTACAAGTTGACGGTGAATTTCAGCTGGCTTAACATTCCTTGCGTTCAAAAACAGTACTGCGGAGCGTAGTTGACAGTCAGAAATAGGCTTACACGTTTTGAAAAATCACTAACAAGTATAAACATAACACGATCCGGCTGTAATGACATGAGTGGACATACAATGAATCAGAGAGACGAGTGCGCATGCGCGGAACTGCGACACTAGCGTTGCGGTGGCGGTAGAACGAAACGATACTTACTTTCCGGACACGCCTTGTAAATGAATTAGCAATTCTGGAGAGGACGGTATTAAATATATCGTTTGCAATGTCATATGAAACGGCAGACTGAAAATTATGCCTCATCATAAAAATTCCAGTCATATCCGTACAAATAAAACTAAGACCAACTATTTCTATTTATAGGTTAATAAACAACATCTCCAAATTAAACGTTAGTACCACTAACAATAACAATATTCGAAGCCATAACACAAAACAGCAAAATCGTATCCAATTAACAACACATAATTCCAGAAAATATGACATTTATTTAGTATTATACAGAGCTTGCAAGCAACATAACTAGTTGCCAAAAGAAATAACAACATACAAAAACTGTATACATTTAAAAATACACAAAAACAGTATTTTGTCTAAGTTTAGATAATTTAGGTCACATCCGAATTCCATTTATTCAAAATTATATAACAAAAATATCAATTATAGATGTGTGTTTATTGGCATATGAAATATTCTGCAAATCTTTGTAATTGCCAGTCACCAATAACTGAACATACTCCTCTGGGTAGAACTGTTGCCTCATTAAGGACAATTTCAAGGCATCAATAAATACAAAATAAAAAACCAAGGAGCACTGTTTAGCTAATGGTTTAGTATGCTTCGTAATACTATATTGCTTTATTTATTCCAAATAAACTATTGAATATAATTTACTATAATATATTAATATGTATGTTATAATGTATATTCACAATTCAGAACTAACACTGGTCTCCTCATGAAACTAATGTTTTGTATTCACTTCCTAAAAGGCTTTATTTTTTTTTTGGTAGTGTTTAACGCCCGCTTTAACTACTTCTGGCACCGCAGGCGGTGACATTGGTGATACATGAATGATGATGGAGCACCGGTGGAATGCGATGGCGGAAGAAACCGGAATACCCGGAGAAAACCCGCCCCAGCGCCGCCTTGTCCACCACAAATCTCACATGCGGTCGCTTGTGATCGAACTCCGGCCGTATAGGTAAGAGGCAAGTGGTCTAACCACTTGGTCACGGCGCGGCCAAAAAAAAAAAAAAAAAAAAAAACAAACAAAAAAAAAAGCTTTATAGCACTGTTTTAAAATGTACTAGTGTAGATTCTAACGTTGCGCGCAATGACATTTAAAGAGTCACGGGGTGATCTTAAAACGTCCGCCAGATCAAAATATAACTTATATATATATAAAACTGTAAATATGAAGAATTTTTGGCACATACTCCTTTTTTGATATTGTCAAGATTTTGGGCACATTGCGGACAAAATAGCTAGACCCGCGAGTGAAAAACATTAGCTGAACTTTTAGTGAAAATGACTCGCTTTCGTTTCTTCATTATGAAACATTGTTTGAACTAAAGTTTAAAATGGAACAGAGCATCAATGTTTTTTATTTCTCATAAATGATATCTTAGCGAGTAATACTACAATAGAATTACTTATTTAAAATATTTTCTTAACGCATGGTGCATCAACTACTTTCCACAAGTCCTCCTTGTGATCTAAAGATACTTATCAAGCTAGGCTATGGTTCTCTAGGTCGCGAGTTCAAACCAGGGGGAGGTTGACGTATTTTTTCCTGTGTAAATGTCATGGCATCCTTCGGAAGGGCAGTAAAACCGGTGATCCCGTGTCGTAGATTTATGGTACATAAAAGAACCTGAAGCCTAATGCAGAAGTCTCAGAGCAAAATGAAATAGTCTTTCACGCCCAATATGCAACAGACGCTGAGAACCACAGCAGTTAAAGAACGTTCCCAGATAAAACTTCATTTAATTTTACTTTCCACACAGGATGTGGAATATGGTTCATCTCAGTTTTGAACTTTGAGCTTTGGTGATTATCGCTTTCTTTCTCTCTCCTTGTCTCTCTCTCTCTCTCAATCATACACACAGTGTTTTTCTAAAAATGGTCATGAGGGTATGTATTTCTGGCGATATGTCTATACTATTGGTTTGGGAATACCACATTACTTAATTTCTCAATAATTAAGCCAAAATGCAAGTATCTGTACAAGCAGGAACATTAAAAGAGTATTTCTTTCTAAAAAAATAAATGGTTGCAATCGGTTTAAACGCACCGCAACGATTTTGTAGAAAACGGGACATGAAGTGAATATTCTTAAAACTAAAGCACTTGCATTTAAAAAAAGGTTATATGTACGGTTAGCAGGAAAGATTGACATACCGGAGAAAGAAATTATAAGTGCTAAACATTCGATTACCTAAGTAAGATTTGACACGGCAGGAAAATGGCACAAGAACACTGAGTTGTAGAACACAAAGGGAAATATTGGAGCTATTGACCCGGATACCAGACATGCCAGTATAAGCATTACAAAACATGTATGGGGCAATGGTTAGGTCTTCATTACTATATGGAAGTGAGGTGTGGGGATGGGATAGGGTAGATAATCTAAATAAATACAACGTCGTTTCTGGAAGCGTATTCTGGGATTGGGGAGCGGTACTTCTAATCACCGTGTTCTTCGTGAGGTTGGATGCTGGGAAGATGCTGTATATGCTAAGTTAAGTGTGGTTAGATACTGGCTGCGAATAACTTAAGGTGATCAAACAACTGTTATCGACTTCAGATGTATAACATAGAGCATCCAAATTGGTGGGGTAAAGAGACATACATTTTAGAATTGGTATTAAACAAAGAACGGGAATAGTGTGGCTCAAGATGGGAGGGTAGAAAACTCAAAAGGTAGTTGATGAAGCTTGTAGGAGGATTTGCCCATTATGCGGGAATCAGGAAGACTGGACGCATATTTTTGCAGAGATGTGGATGTACGGAGGAATGGCGGGAAAAATATTTACCGCCATTCTTTACCACCGCGAATGTAGAGCCAGAAGCATATTGGACGCTACTGGCAGGCACTGAAGACGTGGACGGGCTAGGTAAATTTATACTTAAGGCAAGACAGCTGAGATCTGAGGAGACTGCCAATAGAGGGGGGGGAGGGATAAGAGCAACTAAACAAAAGTGACAAAAATGTTGTATATATACATTTATTTATTTATTTTATGTCATACTTCGGTCACTGTTATGTTGTGGTTTTATATATTGTGTATATATTATGTGCACAATATTTCTTTTAAGTGTATTTATCTATTATAGGAGGGTACATTTATGAAGGTATACTCTGTGCTGTAAATTTAAATTGCTGTATTTTATTATCTTTGTATTTTTATTTTCGTGTATACTCAATTCTTTGTTGTTTTAATATTGCTTTTTAGTGTGTATTACAAAAGCACGTACGGTCTGTGGACCCGTCTGTTTGTTGAAATTCAGCGTATGATGTTGTTATGTCAATAAATACACTTATTCATTCATTCATTCATTCTTTCATATTTTTGCAGATTGCGCGCACATGGAATATGTTAGGAAAAAAATTATTGCCGGAAGTGTTTTTAGTTTCAAACAGACGGAGGACAGCATGCTGTAACTTGATTCTAAACAGCCAAAACTGGCCAAGCCTGGTCACATACTTAATGGAAGTAGTGCACTAAGAGATAAGGTATTTGTGTAAATATTGTATACACATATTTGGTGTTTGTATTTGTGAGTACGTGGATGTAGTTTTGAGTCCGAGAGTGTGTATGTGTGATAACAGTGTGCTCTTTCTTTTAATGGTCTGCTGCTCTGTTATTGTAGCGCGCGCGTATGTGTGTGTGTGTGTGTGTGTGTGTGTATTTACAGTGTTACGAGAGCATGTAAATTAGATGTGTAGGTAATATTTTAAATTCAAGTATTTTTAGACAGCATGTGCAGTCACCCGATCCATGCGACGCAAATATTGCATTATTGTAAACTTAATAAATACTACCACTAGTAAAACAAAAAGTGCTAATAGGAGGAGAGTGCACACTACTCCATATGCAGCTATATGGGCGGGACTTGGAAGGGCACGACAAAGGACTGCAGCCCACTAATGAGCCACTGTTGCATCTATTAGTCAAGGTTCGTGGATGATCCTATTTCCCTCAACCGCCTTCCATTTATGCTAATGCAATTCCACCCCTCAAACGAATTTAGCAAACGCAAGTACGATTACCTCCCCAAGACCTAATAATGGAATCCATTATATACATTTTTGTCAGTATAACAAAAAAATCTGATGTGCTACTCTCACATAATTTTCTCCATACACAAACTATTCTTCTTAAAGATTTGTATTTTACCTACATCATTAATCGAGATGAACTTTAGCATAATTGGTCTTATTACTTGCTTTCTTGTAAGTACAAAGGAAATAAGTGAATGCATTAGGCTAAAGCGAAAATCAAATCGTTTAAAAGCTGGTTGCTATGTGATTGAAATTCCTTGGTTAGCATGGCCAAGAGTTGACAAATTCCCGTATGAGAAAAAAAGAATTTTAAAGCAGAAACCAATAAAAGTAATGTCTCAATAATGGCCAGCTCTTTCTTTTTTTTTTTTTTAAAAAAAAAAAAAAGGTATATGACAAAATCTGTATGGTTTGACAAGTAAGCTTTTGCCTAACTCTTACGGTTTACCAGATACACAAAATTTAAGAAAATTCACCCAGAATAAAGAGCTCTTCAGAGGCAGTTACAGAAAATTCAATATATAGATATATATATTTTATTGGAGATATAACTAACTTTAATATACGGTATTTTAATTAAAATCAATAGAGCCATTTTTGAGAAAATAAAAATTTAAATACAAATTCCATGTAGAGCGTAGCTTAGGGTGGGGGGATTTTCTTGAAAATCTTCGCATCCTTGGAAGATACTAAATTTTAATTCTAAGTTTGGTGTTTCACGAGCTTTTGTTTTTGAGCTACGCTGTTCACAGACACAGACACACATGAACCTTTTTTCTAAAAATGCTTTTCTTGTACTTGTGGAACCTCAAAACATATACTTTAGGTGAAATTTCGACATCGAACTTTGAATGCAATACAATACTTTTACTCGTATACCTACTAGGTGCATGGTACGTGAAGAGAAAGTAACGCATACCTGGTTTTCTTCAACACGAAGAGTTAAGCAAGGTCATTAAATACATGAGACTTAATAACTAACTATAGATATATACATTGTTTACTCTAAGTCTCTTCTCCTGACGGATAAGATTTTAACGTCCCTTTTAACATCACGTTAATATCTACAGACATTAGGAAATAATATTTCTTATGTTATTATAGGGAGTATGCAGCGCCGTGTCCGAGTGGTTAGACCACTCACCTCCCACCTAGGCGGTCCGGGTTCAATCCCAAGCGCCCACATGTGAGATTTCTGGTCTAGGCGGCTTTTTACCAACTCCTCCTGTTTACCCCGCCACTCATTCCACCAATTGCTCCATCGTCATCTTTGCTATCATCCATTTCGCTTGCATTTCATATCAACCACTTCCTTCACGCTCTCCATTCTGTGCTTCGTGTTGTTGGCTCCCCGACAGGCTTCTGACCCTTAGGCATCGTCTTGTAAGTCCTTCAAATACGGGAAGGACAAGCCGACTATGCATTATAGGGAATTCTATGAGAACAGTTTTTGTTTGTTTGTTTGTTTAGCTTAACGTCCTTTAACCTGGTTGGATGTATCGGGCGATGGATGAAATTGATGAGGTGATGCTGCTATGATCTCGGGGTCCATGGAGCTCAACTCTGATAAAGATCTAATCGAGAATCGAACTCGTGACCTGTTGAATTTGAAGCAGACACGCTAGCACCACACTACCCAGGTTAGCAGAACAATTTTTTACCATTAATTATACACCCTTGGTCATCTCCTTAGCGCGGCCGCCTACCGAGCGGGAGGCTCGGGTTCGATTCCCGGTACCGACGTAGGAATTTTCTCTCGCTAGGAGACTTAGTCCGGGGGGCACTTAGCTTCCTGAGGACTTTTGGGGGAGGGGCAATTGATAAGCTACTTAAGGAAAAAGTAGCACATCCATGTTGCGTAGACCGCATTAATCGGCCGGGAGGAACTTTGAGATTTAACCATGTTCCACCCTTCAGTACTTCACCCCATTTATTACGCCTGTAATGAGCCGAGATGGTAAACGCGGCGGTCGTGCGGTAAATCTTGGCCCGACTTCGGGCTGCTATGCCACGGAGTCTATTCAGCCTTAAGTTGATCTGGGCCAAAACAAAACCCAGGCGACCAGTTCACCGTTATAATGTACTCTTCCACCATTTGCTGTACTTTTATGGGAGAATATAGATTTTGAATTTGGGAAAAAATAATGAAAGGAACCTGAGAAGATGAATGTAAAGCATATTTATTTATTTCTTTTTACCGATGTTGACCTACGGGTCTGCTGATTGGCCATCTGTGGATTGAGAATGACAGAGAGAACTCAAAACATCGCTCCTCAAGTATTTAAAGTTTGACATAGTCATTTAACAAGCGCAACGCTTTAAAATGGCGTCTAAAGTGTGTGTTACGTCTGCTCTGACAGAAACTAAACATTGCAAATATGCACTTTAAAGTATGGTGCATATTTTGCATCAAAAACAAACAGCGAGTATTTTTACTAAATGACCAAAGAAAAAATCCCCAAAAAGAACACATTCTGTTGTCCATAAGAGTATGTTAAAAACCCTCTCCTGCTGCTGTGAAACAGGTTCATGACTTCAGAATCTATTTCCAGACTGATCATTTTACAGAACATAGAAGCCTCACTTCAAACCTACTAATCTACTTTTATAAAATAATATTGTTGCTAAAGAACTGTAGACGTTTTTATTAGCATTCATTAGGATTTTAAATATAAATAAATTAACACCAAAGTAAGAAATAAAGTTGCTTATTATGTTTAACCATATTGAATTTCATTCAAATGTCATCAAAAGGTCATTTATACGAAAATGTTGCTCCAATATAAAATTAAATACGATAAAAATGGAGAAAAAACGTGTGCTATACATGAATTAAAATATCACGTTGCTTAGACATATCAACGCTGACATATTTAGAGAAGGTAACATTTCTATAGAAGATTAAATAAAATATTGCTCTCTACTGCCGAGATAAAGTGGCCCTATTTTTTTGTGAAGTGGTGAGGAATTTAGAGTCAAAATGACCGACGTAGTGCCACATTCAAAATACTTTGCCTACATGGCTAAAATGCGAATAATACTAAAGAGGAAATTCCAATGAATAACGCTATATCGTTGTTTTTCTTAGTTTCCTTTTAAAAACCGAGCGAGGTATCGCCGCCATAACGTTTGCGTGAGATCGTGGGTTTGATCTCCCTGATCCGCCTTTCTCACCCATTAGTTTTTTCGAAGCTTTCACCTTGTCACCTGTTTCAGGGTTCAAGAACCAGGGGATGTGTTCCGGCTGAACGCTGGCTTGCATGTTTTTTCCTGGCGACGTTGCGCAACCCGAGAGTCTATGGAGGCGTTAATTCTGGAAAAGTTAGGGACCTCGTTCATGCATGTGCACAGCCTCATCCGGATTTTCCGCATCCCTCTCCCTGGGGCCTATGTGCTGGAGATTCCATCTGATAGTTAATCCTAATACAAATATACATATTGTGTATTAAGTTTAGAGCTTCGAATTTTATAAATCGAAATTTCACAAGAAATACATGTTTTGAGGTCTCGTGAATAAAATAATGCATTTTTAGAAAAAGTCTCCGTTTTTGTACGTCTGAGTGTCTATGGACAGCATAACTCAAAAACAAAGGTCTATCAAATAACGAACTTGGTATTTAAGTTTAGTATTTTACAAGGATGCGATACAAAGACTTTCAGGAAAATTTCCTCGCCCCAACTAACCCTTACATGGAATATTTTTCGAATATTTTAATTTTCCCAAAAATGACTAACGTTTATGATTAAAATACCAGAAATATGTTTAAAATACTTTTGAGGCAAAAAAATGCATATATTAAATTTTGTGGGAGCAGCCTTTGAAGACCTCTTCTTTCTGGACGCATTTTTTGTATTAATAATTAAGTGTAACAGATGGGCAAAAACTTCCTATGCAACAAACACGTGTCTCGTTAACATGAACAATTTCAACCGTTTCCGAAAATTTCTTATTATCAGTAAAGTATTTAAATCTTTCTCATTTAACATCTCGTTGTTTTATTTCTGGCTGTACAAATAGAACCGAATTTGAATTGTTTCATGCAGCGACTAGTGTATTACCGATTTCCCTTCTACTTACAAGGAAGCCAGTAATAAGAGCAATTCTGCTAATGTTTATCTCGCTAGAATGATGTAGATAAAAGATTGATATTTCTGAGGACTAGTTTTTGGAAAAGGTAGAGAAAGTCATGTGAATGGAACACATCGGTAAGCTATAGCATACAATTGTTTGTGATAGGCAATATATCAGATTGATGTAATGACAAACGGAAGACCGAAATTCGAAGGTGGCAGCACATGGATTTGGCACGAGGCAGAAGAATAGGAGACACTTTGGTTGAATTTTCAAGGACTGCGGGTTCTGATGGTAAATCCTCCTTAGTAATAAAGTGGTGCCACCCTTCTAAGATAGGGGAATTGCAGGCAACCAATCACCTCTTTTCCAATAGAAATGGAAAGCAGTGGAAGAAAGGAATAGGCTTCCAGGTTATTGATATTCTACTACCGTCACGATAACCCGCTCTATATGTGCAATATCTAATGGCTAACACTAAAAGTGAAGGTGTTACTCGTCGCATGTCAATTTCATCTCCACGATAAGTCCCTCATAATCAGCTAACTTGCATTTCTATGAACGAGACGTCAGTAGTTTTCTTCCTCTTTCGCGTATTACGAGTATAATGTATAAAAAGACAACTAACAGAGATCACTGCCACATTGATGTCGCAGATGTGGCTGCAGTCTGCAGTTTCTATAGCTCAACTATGTAGGAGCACATACCACATGCTCACAAACCATATAAAAAGGGGAATTTTATATAGTATAATAAGTTTATAGAAAGCAATGCAAAATAGCTGTTAATATTTAAGGGTAGAAATATGCATGGTAGAAATATGCATAAATGCAAGTTGTTTTAGCTTAAGCAATTAAGACAAGACGAGCTGGCTTAATTCCAGGTAACAGTTCACCAACCATCACTTGCTAATGAGTACAGGGTTTAGGCTAAATAATGTAAGATAGAAAATAACAGACATAGAAAGAAGTGAGAAAGGAATAGTGACTGGTCTTCCAAGTAGCACAGAGAATTGGAGAATCAGACAAAGCAAGCATGAAGTTAAAGTGAGAATGAACCACTGGGCTTTTCCAAACGCGTCATGTGCACGCTAAGACGTTCAAAACTTGGCACAATTTATTCTCATAACTTGAGAAGTGCTGCTAACTAAGAACCAATAAGAGATACTGTTACATTTTATGGCGCGAAAGTTGTAGTCACCCAGCATTAGTATATAAGGCAGCGCAGATCTCTTACTGTTACTCTCCTGATCTTGTGTTCACGTCACATTGTGTTGCGCGCACGTCTACGTGCTTAAGTGGTGGGGGAGCGATGTGCACATGGTTAGATTAGGCTCCTGATTAATAATTTAAGTGGTGGGGTGGCATTTATTTATAACACATTTTGTAAGGAAACAAGCTAGCCGCCCGATAAATCAGTGATACAATAAATGCAACTCGTAAGCGAAAATGCAGTGTTTTTAATATTAGCCTTGCCCACAAACCCCTGAGATAATTTGAGTTAGAAGATTATAAGTGGAATCTTCACCAACGACGAAGCTGAGGAAACTACGGAACGAGACAACTATTAAAGCGCCAATGCAATGGCTGAGATTAGGCAATTTCGACCATAACGGTCATCTGAATGGAGCGATTTTGCCTAAACATCTTATCGCACCTAACGTTTATTTGTTTGTTTGTTTAATCTCCTGTCTTGGTTATTCTTAACAAGATACAATCCATTCACCCAATCTTCACCTTAAATAACTGTCAGTTTCAGAACTGTACTCTCAATTATTTCAGTTACGATGTTTATCTAAAATTTAACCTAGTTGGTAATGTATTTAGTTCTAAAAAGGAGTGAAAATAGTCTTTATTTGTACTTCTTATGTATGAGATGAGTGCAATAACCTCAAATAAAATAACGTTTGTTTCCATTTCATGTATTAGTTAATAAAGCTGAAATAAAATATTCCTTATTTCTATTGTTGCTATCGATATTCGTGTTAGGTGCAGGCAACGTCGGCCATATCATAATTCAGGAAGCAGCAAAGAAAAAAAGAAAAAGAAAAACAGGCGGTAAATTAATATGGTCGAAAGCGTCATTTACCATTTGAGGACTAATGTAAGTATTACAATCATAACCTGATAAAATCTCCCGTACTATATATTATAAATTATTATAAGTCTATTTTGCTGAATTGATTTATTAAATACAACATGCGTTCATCTCTTAGGACAATTTACTCCTGTCGCTTTCCTGCGGTCGTGAATTATTGACAAGATGAAAAAATTCTTGGTATGTCTTATGACAATACTTCAAAAGCAAAGATGACAGTGTCTCGGCTTTCTCTCTCTCATAGAGTCTCTATTCATCGGAAGTAAATTAAAACATTTTAAGCTGTAACGGCTGACTTTAGGAAGGTATGTCTTCTGCTCCACGATAAGATGTCTGGCAGGCGCTGATATTGAACTTCGCCCCTACCGAGGCTACACAAGACTGCAGAAATGTAATTTACAACCAAGAGTTCACTCAGCGCAAACAGAATATCAGCCGCCGATGGTTTCAGTTTTACCTTCTCTAACGCGATGTCCAATACGCATAGCAGGCAGTGAAGGTATTGCATTGTAACCAACATTTTGATATTGATATTTAACGGAAATAAATTTTTTGAGGACCCCTGAATCCCAAAACTACAATTTTTAGAAAAGAACCCGTGTGTGTGTGTGTCTTATAACAGCATAACTCCAAAATGGAAAGTCTGTTAAATACTGAATTTGTTATTTTTGTTAAGCTCCTTTCAAGGATGAGAGGAATTTAAGACAAATCCCCCAACCACAAACTACCCATAACATAAAAAATATTTTGAAAATTCAGATTTTCTAGAAAATTACTTTGGCGTGTTTGATTAATGTGCCATGTACTAACATGTTTGCAAATAAAATGTATATATTCAGTTTCTTGGTAATAGCCCCTGAAGTCCTCTTCATTCTGAATTACTTTTGCACAGCAGGAAAAATATAAGATATAGACAAAAACCTACTACACAAAAAATGTAGATCTCTTTAAAGTTCATAATTTAAGTAATGCACATTTTTGTTTTTTGTTTTGAAGAGCAAACCGTTTTAAAGATATTCCCTGTTACTGGTTTCAGTTTCAAAACACAACTTTAAACTGTTCTTCTCAAATGGGAGGTTCTCATCCCTTTCATATCTCTTTTATTTTGTTCCTGGCCATAAAAAGGAATTTAAATGGCAATTGCATAGTGACAGCTAATAAAATATTTACTGTCACTTTAGCGCTGTGTATTCCCTGATTTCCCTTATACTTTTCGTTCGTTCGTAGTCGGCTTACCCTCCCCTTATTTAGGGCGGAAACCCCCTAGGACTTACAAGCGGGTGACTAGGGGTCAGATGCTTGTCGGGGAGCCAACGACACGAAACCACATAACAGGGAACCTGGAACGTGTAGTCGGCCCGTAGCCAGGCATGAGCGCGAGGAAGTGGATGATATGAAATGAAAGAATGGATGATAGGAAAGATGATGATGGAGCAATTGGAGGAATCAGTGGTGGGGGAAATCGGAGGGCCTGGAAAAAACCTCCCCAGGTGCCGCTTCGTGCTCTACAACTCCCACATGCGAGCGCTTGGGATCAAATCTGGGCCGCCTAGGTGGGAAGCGAGCGGTCTAAGCACTCGGACATGGCGCCGCCACCCCCCCTAACACGAAACTAAATAATAACGCTGTTTCCGTAATGTTTATGTTGATAAAATAATTATCCTTTGCAAGAATGATTTGTTTGCAGGACAGATAGAGAAACTAATGTGAATGGAACACATCAGATTTTATGAACAAGACAACAGTACATTTTTCCACTTTAATACGAATGTAGCTTGCAGGGGTCATTGGCAAATTGACACGCAATTTTTATGGTGAAAATACTTTGAAAATGGAGAAAGCCGGTGACTGGGGTTTCTCGCTCATGGAGTCTCTACTCGTCCGAAGACCAGTTAAACGTTGTCAGGCTGTAACAACTGGGAATGTCTTCCACCCAACGGTCAGCTGCTTAGTACTATACTTGGTGCTGATATTGAACTTTGCCCGCACTGAGGCTGCAAGTATCTGAGTGCAATAAAGCTATCTTACAACTAAGGGAACATTCAGCGCAGCGAATATCGGCCGCAGCTGGTTTCATGTTTACCTTCTCTAGCATGAGGTACAGCCTTGCACCCGAAAATTCTATACCGAGGTTTCAGCATGAATACATGTTTTGAGGACCTTTGAATCGTAAAAAAAATCATTTTTAGAAAAATTCCCGTATGTGTGCATGTGGACAGCATAGCTCAAAAACGAAAAGTTGGTTAAATACGAAACTTGGTATTTAAGTTTGTAATATTTCAGGGAGGCGACATAAAGAACTTTAGGAAAAGCCCCCGCCCCAAACTACCCTTTACATGGACGATTTTTAGAAATATTCGATGTTCTCAGAAAAGTCTCCCAACTTTAACTAAAATTAAATATATTTACAGGATAAATAAAATATATATCCTTAACTTGCGGACATCAGAAGTCCTCTTTGTTCTGAATGAATTTTGAATAACTGGTAAACTGTGAGAGATAGACAAAAACTTGCTATACAAAAGCATTAGATCTTGTAAAATGATACAATTTATGTCATATACAGATTTTTTAAAGTTTTGCAGCTATAGCTAATCGTTTCCGAGATATTCTCTGTTATTGGTTTCAGTTTTAAAATACATAACATTTTCATCAAAGGGAAAGTCCTTATCCGTGTGTGTGTTTGTGAGTGTGCGTGTTGTTTTTACTCCTGCCCATAGAATGAGAAACGAGTTTCAATGTCAATCACATAATCGGAGCTCTTAAAGGATTTCACTGACACTTTAGCGTAGATACGAGTAATTTCTTATTTCCCTTCTACTTAGGTACTTACAAGGAAGCAAATAATAAGTCAATTTCAGTTAATGTCTTTCTAGATTAGCGTGATCTAGATAAAAGAATAGTGTTTTGTAAGAGTAGTTAGTTTGCAGAACAGATAGATAAATTTGTGTGAATCAAACATATTAGAAGTTTTCCCCATAAAAAAGTAAATAAAACTAAAAAAAAAAGTAAAAACCCGAGAAATAAAACTACTACTACTTCTTCTTCTTCTTCTCCTCCTCAAACTTGAGGTTTATGGAACAGAAAGCCGAGACAGAGGTCTTTGTATTCTTGATCTATTTTTACGTCGGCCTCCGTGGTGTAATGGTTACCATGCTGACTTCATATACCCAAGGTCGTGGGTTCAAACCCGGCGGAGGCCGATGGGCGTAAAAATCCTTAGCATGGCTTCCTTCGGAAGGGAAGTAAAGCCGTTGGTCCCGTGTAGTAGATTTACGGCACGTAAAAGAACTTCAAGCCTGATAGAGAGGTCTCTGAGCAAAATTAAGCGGTCTTTCAAGCCCAATATAGAATGGTACGCTGAGAACCACAGCAGTTAAAGAGCGTCCATAAATAACACGCCATTTCCATTTGATCTATTTTTACAAAAATATCCCATTTTGATTCTCTAATATCAATGTGACAAAGGGCCATTGCTACTAGAATGCAATGAGATTGATGTTCTTGGTGTCAAGAGCCGAAGTTTTACCAAGTTTCGATTTAAATTAGTCACAGTTTTAGGATTTCTTTGACGAAGTCTGAAGCCCTTTCTGTAAATTTCGATTATGAATGTAACAGTTTCTGAAGTATATACTTATGACGTAAGGTCCTATATTCCTCTAGACCTACCGTTTACCTTCGTGACGTTAAGAGAGCGTGTCTGCTTTCCAAACCGTGTCACAATGTTCGACATTGAACGGCTCGAATCACCTGGAGACTTTATTTATCAGAGACTTTCTCTTGATACTGTGCCTTATCCGGCATTCTGCATGTGAGGGGCTAAAAATTAGAATATGGGATGACTTTTGAAATTTTTATGTAGCCAGCAAGTTTTACTCCTGTCTAAAGTCCAACAGTCGGAAACTTTGTATAGCTTCACAAATTTGCACATAAGGGGTTAAAATATAGCACTGTGCTGATATTCAGGAATACGGGTAGAAAAACTTAACAATGTGACTGAACCTGCAACTATTCTAGGGCTTGCAGCCAGGTGGTGATGGATTCTGGGCTTCAATTTAGTTCTTAGTTACAAAGCGTCTTCATCAGAAGAAATCCGCTTTTAAATCCAGTAAACCTTCGTGAGCTATTTCTTACCTCGTCCATGCAGGAGTCCCTCAAGGCATTTTCCTGGCCACCCCTACTCTTACTAGTTTTATCAATACACTGCCATCCTACCCAGACTGCAAGCTCTTCCAATTTGCAGATGACACTGCAATATCCTCCGCCTTCAGCCAGAATAGGGTTGCAGCCCAAAGAATCCAGCACTACGCCAACCCACTCACCTGAGAACTGAAAGTCTACGCCGGCAAGTCCCAAGCTTTGACCTACACAAGAAAGACACGCCAACAACACCTTCCAAACCTATGCCTAGCAAAAGGTGACATGAACTGGGTGACACAAGCCAAGCACCTCGGCGTAGTATTAGACCAAAGACTGACGTGAAGAGCTGGCCACAAAAGTAAATCGTAGGAAGGCAATGCTGCGCCCGTTATATTTCAGAAAATCTGTGATGTTGGTGCTTGACAAGGTGCTTCTTTAGAAAGTCTTCCGACCTAAATTGACATAGGTGTGCCAAGTCTAGGGCCTTGCCGCAAAAAACCACTTCTCTCGTCTACAAACACCTAAAACAGTTTCCTTCGTTCCTCCACTAAGATATCCATCAAACTTCTCCTTCCCCCGCCTCTTTCTAGATACTTCCTAGCCCATTCTCACACGTTTTACAGCTCCTTTCCCAAAAGGTTCAACGCCGTCATCCGCAGCCTCGAGGAGTATGATGTTGATACCGGGGAACACTACAAAGGCCCCAGGCCCCAGACTTTTCCTCGGCTCGGTCAACAGTAACTGTGCAATAGCAAAAGCGGAAAAAAAAAAAATCTCGCACCTCCATTCCTGAGAGTGA